>JAQBSW010003756.1:0-78196 GCA_029291075.1 Eudiplozoon nipponicum
CAGGTAAGTTCTTAATCGGAGACGTGTATATCGCCATCACACAATAGCCGTCTTTTGGGACTTCAAGGACGCATTTTTCTCAGTCGATCATAATTTCCTATTCGATATTTTGTCAAGAACTACTTGACTACTAATTTTTTAATTATGACACGCGCTCTCTGCACAAACATTTCCGGTTACGTTAAAGTTTATAACAAAACAATACACAATATTACGACAAGCAGTGGTGGTCCAGATAGTTATCCACGTTCACCATTTTAGTTTAATTTTGTTACATATTGTGATTTAAAAAACAAATACATATGTTCAGGATACAGGTAGTGAAGTTCATCCTGGCGAAAGTTTAGTCGATCTTGTCTATGCAGATGGTTTTGTATTATTATTTGCTAATAGAGATCCTGCTCACTTCATGTTATACATATTGCCAGTCATTCCGCTGTTTTGATACGAAATTTGCACACACAAATTCTAAGATATTTATATAGGATCACCCACCACTCACTCTGTATCTGCAATTTAATTGTAAAGATCTGTTGACAGGTTAACATATTTTGACATCTCTATCAGAAACTAAGGCATTAAATCAAACGAGGTATATAAGAGAATTGTGAAAGGTTGAGTATCTTTCACAAACCTTCGGCATATATTAAGAAACACTACTATTTCAATTTGCAATAATGTTCGTGATTACAATGCCTTTGCATTGCAGTTTTATTATAAGTTAGTGAGGCTTGGCTCATTCAAGTTGATGATCTTAAACACTTACAGTTAATCAACCACCATTACTTTAATCGAGGTTGCGAACTTGATATAATTATCTGACCCATTAAGTAATTACATTTGTCAGTATAAACTAAGAATTGTATTGCTTAGAAAAGGCAAGTCATCCAGTATACCTGTTTTGTCCTTATTGGGAAATTATCACGTACTGGCCGGAATATATTCTGACAAATGTATGTACTTAAAGGGTCATGGTTTTATATCAAGTTCGCAAGTATTGAATATATTAATTGTGATCACCACCCGCGCAACCAATTTTCTTTTAATTAAATATAATGATGGATATCAATTGATGCTAAAGTTCACCCAAATTGAGAATTACAACAATTTCCGAACACCAGCTACTCCAGTTAAACCATACACTCTAGCCTTCATCGATATCAGTTATCTTATTTCGAGGTAAGCATGACGAATGTGTAAACCTGCAATAGTGAAGCTAACATCGTATAGTCTACGATAATGCGACTTCAAAACTAACTCACACTGTATAATATATATACCGAGTCTGTAAAGGATACTAACACTATGGCTATTGCTTTAGTAACCGATACCAACATTATTTTACCGAAAAGGTACTTGGTACTAACACTATGGTTTCCGAGTCGGAAAATGGTACCAATATGATTGATATAAATTTATGCTATAGTTCACCGAAATTGAGAGTTACAACAATTTCTGGAAATCTGTTACTCCAGTAAATCCATACACTCTGGCCTTGATCGATATCAGTTATCACAGTTAGTTAGTTATTTAGCTACTTAGATAATTAGTTAGCAAGATTGTATGTTTGTTAGTTATTTATTTATCTGTTTATATATTCATTGTTAGAAAATTAATGATTCTATTATTTCTCCCATTTTCTAATTTCTGTTTTTACTACTGAATTACTGGATGTTAATTTAATCAGATTATTAGTTAGTTATAATAAAACAAACATTGGTTGCGTGGGCGGTAATAAAATTAATTTTATTTCAATTTTCGATCTTGATGTAAATAGAAGTCTCATTATATGCATACATTCCTCAGTATAAGCTAAGCATTTTTTGTGTAGAAAAGGCAATTCAGCAAGTAAAATGGTTTTGTCCTTATTGGACCCACGACATACTATCTATAATTTGCCGCATATATGACTCGAAACTGAGCAGTTCCCCAGGTAGTGTGGTGTCTTTCGGTTAATGAAAGGTTAGGGATGGTTAGTTTGTACATTTGGTCTAAAGATATGCCATATATTGTCTAAATCTTTAGGAGAGGCTAGCCAAGAGTCATTAGTTCGTATATAACTGAAATTTGTGCGTTACGTAGGATGAAAGACTCCAAAGCAGGTGTGCTCAGGTTCGAGTCCTATCCGCGGCAAATTCTGGCCAGTACCTGAAATGATTTCATTAAGGAAGAAACCGATTTACTGGATGAATTGTCTTTTCTACATTATACAATTCTTTGTTTATACTGATAAATTTATGTATATAATGGAACTGGTGTTTACATAAAAAGATAGTTTGCTAGACATTTAGTTAGATTTCCAGTTGATTAAGCAATTAATTTATTAAGTTAGTCTGATAGATTTTAATTTTTGTGTTTGATGATTATTTTGTGCATTTATTTGTATATTATTTTTCCTGTTGACTCATTATTTTGAACAAAGTAGTCATGGTTAATCATTTGTTTTTCATAATTGTAAATTATGAGCTTGCAATGACTAATTAATGTAAATTAAAAAAAAAATTAATGCCATTTTGCTAGTAAGAAAAATTTCCCAAGTCCTGTTTCTTGAATAGACAGCTAGTCTGCTTGCCATTTTGCATCCACGTGTATTTTTTCACTAAGATACAATGCGTATTTACAATTTCGATGGGAACCAAATAAAGCGGGAGAGACTAAGAGATAGCATGCATAGGATAGTCAGTTTAGAACAGCGTTTACTAGTCTATAACTGCAAATGTTTCACCTGAACTTAAGGTCAATACATGTCGAGGAATAAATGGCGCCAATGCGTATTTAGAGGGAGATTTGAAAAGGTATACACGTCTGAGAGTGGGTTTGTCGTTTGAGAACGACAAAAAATAGAAACAGTAAGAGTAATTAATTTCGACGTGGAAAAAGCGCAACAGTGCGATAAACGTATAAAGTAAGTGTTTTTTGCAAATGTTGGCCAATATTCGTTTTTTAATCGATAATTCGATCGTACTCTAATCCTTCTGTAGCGCAATGGTTTGGACAACGTGAGCAACAGAACAATATAAAGGATGCTTTAATATATTGATTGATTTATGCGATGGTGGAAACAGCTAAGCAATTGCTGCAAGCATTATGAGGATCATTAAGTTAGAAACAATAAGAGCAAATCAAGTTGCAAAGTTTTTTCGATTTACTCGTCCATCTAAAACCACAGCCATTCACAAATATGGTATATGAAGTACAGCACCATAAACCTTCCCTGAGTCAATTTGACGCTCGTATATACTCAAGATGGGCAATAATCAATAATTACCATGTTAAAGTTTAATACTAAAATCTAGAATTGGCTAAATCATGCCAATTTATTTGCAATTGCACTAATTAATGAATTTGTGGAATCATAAAATTTAAAGAATATCTAGGTTCGAGACCTGTCCGCGGCAAATATTAGACAATACGTGTTGAGTTCCCAATAAGGATGAATTGGATTACTTGCTTTTACCACAATATCCAATACTTTGTTTATACTGACAAATATATGTATATAATCGGCCAGGTGTTTATATGAAGATCGCAACATTTGTTAAGAGTAATATAGGAAATAGTTCACACTAAAGTTTGTAAATTGCATGTAATGTGACATCTATCATTGAGAAATGCTTTTAGGCTTGAATATGTGTAGCACAAAGGTATATGGTTGATTACGACAGGAATATACCCATAAATGGATTATTAATTGTTATGTCGATATGGTACATGGAAAATATGTTAACCGGCTATGCGTCTGAGTTCGCGACTCGAATTAAAATATTTGACGAAATATGCTCGCAGCGATAGGAAAATTTCATTAAAGGCGATTCCGTTTGTTCTTTACAGCATCATAATTAATAAAAATCACAAAAACGGCAACAGTATGAACTGAAATTAAAAGACCATTCATCCATTTTCGGTTACCTATTAATCTATCCAACTTCGACTCTTAATTATGTCGTTTATTTTGCCATGTAGAATTGAGAACTATTCTTCAAAAGGAATTTTTCGTAGGGCGTTCAAAATTGGTTAAAAGTGGTTTCTTTTTAAAGGCTATCTATCCGAAATCTCGTATTACATGTAGAGCGGCACAAGTTAACAGTAAATGGGCTATATACTGTTGGTCAATTTACACTTTTAAAACTAGGAAAAGTATATCGCATATACTATCTAATGAATTTAAAGAATATCAAATTAAATATTATAATGTTTGGACAATTTTTTTAACTCGGAATCGAAAAAAAGAAGCCCAGAACAAGCAATTGGCCTGCATTGAACGTAAAATGTACATTAAAATATTATTTCCGAAAACCTTTTAAGTGATTAGCAAGATTATAAAATTCTTTCATCGGAGAACTACAACATTATGTTGACCCGAAATCTTTTAATCTTCCTTCCGTGGTTTTCACAGAAATAAAAGGTGTTCAAAGAGTTTGTTAGTCCCTTTTTTAAGACAATTATTTTATTCACAAAATTTTGTATGTATGTCCCATTACAACGTACATTTTCCTATTGAAACCGCATGAATTTCATAAGCGTTACTGCGGTTAAAATAAATAAATAATTATATATATATATATATATATATATATATATATTAGTGCTTACTTCAAGCTCGATTACTTGATATGAATATTTGGCATCGTCACTCGTGCAATTACTGATTTGTTACTTCACAAAAGATAGCCAGTTAAGTTCAAACTCAATAAGCCTTGAAAATTCTCTGCAAGTTAATCAGTAAGTAACATCTTTAAGAATTTGAAATTTATTACATTTATGTGAAAATTTCATTTTTGTTAATTTCTATTAACGCATCGCATCCTTGAAACTCAAGTATTTTTTTGAAATTTGATTGCGGAGTGCAAGCTTCATATTTTCTAATGCCGCGTTTTGCGTACGCGGGTTCTAGCTTTGCACAAACAGTTTCTCAAAGATCCGATTGATCACAATTTCCATTTCCTTTTTGACTTCGATCGGGTTGGGTTTGTATTCGTCCCAATGGAAATGCTGTTCTATCACAGTAATCGAAGATGTGATAGAACTGCATTTCCATTGGGACGAATACAAACTCAGCCCGATCGAAGACAAAAAGGAAATTGAAATTGTGATCAATCGGACCTTTGAGAAAATGTTTGTGCAAAGCTAGAAACCGCGTACGCAAAACGCGGCATTGGACAAACAAACTCTACGTATAATTTATGAAATTTTATAGTAAAAAATTACTGTGAACCAAATGCTCTAAAGCTTGATCCCTGAACAAAGAAGCGGAATAATATCAGCGTTTCTATGTTTATAACCAGCCAGTATTCGAAAGAATTAGAAAAGTGAATAAATATATAATGTTGATGATGAATATATGAAATATCTGTACCTGTATCATATGTAAGAGTGAAATTTACAAAAACATTAGGTGAGTCCCAAAGAAGCACCCTTTGTGGGTTCTCATAGGAATAATCTCATAGCATAACTATAAAAAACGTTTGAGGTAGGACGCTACCAAATCACACATTTTATGCACGATACTTAGATAATATAATGCACATTTTCAATCATGGATCGGATAAGACGCTAAATTTCTTTATCTTAACTAACGAGTTGAGCGAATTCACATTCACCATTAAGAGAATCTTTGGTCTAAAAACCAATTCTTGACATCGGCTTAATAATAAGTGGTTTAAAAGTATAAAGGGATGTTTAGAAGAAGGGCACTCACACGCTTATCCTACTTAATTTCAAGTGAAATCATTCGTTTTGATGCAAATTTGGTATATTAGCGTCAAAGATGATTATGAGCCTTAAGCTAATAAATGTAAAAAATAAAGAGATTGAGTTTGGTGGACTACGAGATATAATTTGGTTTAATTGGTGCCCACTTAAGGTTATGGAAAGAAAAAAGATAAATATCTTTTGCAAATTTCACGCTGAGTTGAAGTCGTTTAAACTAGAAAGCTTCATAATAACACCGGTTTGTAAACCAAGTAGCTAAATAAAACCAGAAGCATAAATTTAAAATATACAAGACTTATTAAAAAAACTTTATTTCTGGCCACAATACTTCCTAACCAATGGGAAAAAATTGAACCTTTGTATATACCAGGAGAGTGTCAAATTCCATGTAAGTATCGTAACAGAATTTATGTTTGTGAGACGATGAGCCAAATTAAGGCAGAAAGACGGAAACTCAATACTGAATGTAAAGATGTACATGTTAGTGGATCGGACCTTGCACGTGACACAGTGGGGGCGCAACATACAATTAACTGGACAGGTGGTCAACGTATATCGATATGTGCTCGAAATAGGTCGCCAAATTGACTATAGAATGTTCCGACACAATGCAAGAAGAAGCAGTTTAAAAATCACTAGGTTCAATTTCGAAGAAGGTACGCACGAATGGTAAGAAGCGAAAATTACACGACCCGTAATTGGAAACTGGTTCCCGTAAAAGGTTCACATTTTAGATTAAGATTAATTAATCTGTTATTCATAAAAATATGGAATATATTAATCAAATTTATGATCAGCAAACCTTGAAATTTCATCCATTAATTATTGTTATTTTACTGTATTTATTGCCTAAGTTCTTTCTTCCAGCAGGCAAGTTTCAAAAATTTGTATCCGTCTTTCAATTACTCTCAACTACTTAACTTATAAGTTTACTTATTATTAAATTTTGACCATTTACCTGCCTTTGGTTTACACCAATAGCATAGATTCTATTTGTCTCGCGCTAACCAGTGAGGTTACCCATAAATACGCGCATCAAATAGTGATGATAGTACAGTTACTCAGATGTGTGCTATGTTGAAATGATATGCAATCACTAATAACCAACTTCAAAGAACGTACACATGCATGCAACTATACTTACCTGAAGGCTTCCAAGACATAAAAATACACACACACATGCATGATGAATGCTTATGTAATGAACTGTCAATAGTTCTCGTGAGATCATAATGGTCCATTTATAGTCCAAACGCGCGCATAAACTAAATGCTTCTAAGTATAGACCAAAAAAAATGACGCGTAGTTGTCCAGAGAAACGTCAGTAATTGTTATAAGATCTGCCAGTAAGTGTAAATTAAGACATTTAAGCGAAACTTCTACTTGCTTATTTAATGGTCTAGAATTCATGTAATGCGCGGAAATTTGAAAAGCCTTTGAAAACAAGAAGGCTTCTGTCTTTGTGAAAAACAAAGATCAGGTAATAAAAGAAGATTTCATATTGAATTTGAGTACAGTAGCGTGAGTTTTAATTCTTTAAAATCAGTTGGAATTAGTTAAAACATGAGTGGGATGTAAAGAGCTACTCATATGCAACGCCATGTTTTTAACTTATTGAGCGAATTCTCAGAAGCAGCTCGGAATTTCAGCTGGAAGTGAAGGCAATGTTTTGTATGTTGCCAAAGGTAGGCCCGCAGCTTTTCCCCAAATACGCATTTACTTTAAATATGCATTTGGTTGATTCTATTTCCTGTCGGTATCAGTAACTGTCTCTTTGAAAAGAGCGAAGTGAGGCGAAACATTTTATTCATTGAATCAAAACTTTCTCTCTCCTACAGCATTTGGCACACTAGATGATTATAGACATCTGGCCTTGTTTGAGAATGATTGTCTGTCTATTGCAGTTTATATATATATATATATATATATATATATATATATATTATATAAACAACAATTGGTGACCAATCATTACCTCAGTATAATTGCAGCTATCTCAAATTCCCGGTATATAGTTGTTGAGTGAGGGTTTTGATGTGCTCCATTCATAGTCCTATATTGAGTTTAGTTACTGAGACAAATTCTTTGTTTAAAAAAACATTGTTGAGTAAAAAATACTAAAATATAAAAAGAACCGTTTCGGAACGAGGTTACCACATTTGCTTGAATCTGCTAGTGTAAGTATTGTGATGTGTATAATTGCCTTATGATGGAACCGGAAATCAAATTCCGTAGCGTCGCCGGTCAACGAAGATTGGGTTTTACCTCATTTCCAGTGGTTAGTATGAACGATGCTGAAGCCTCCGGAAGAAAGGGGACGAATCCGCACCCAGCCAAAACGAAGACCAGATCGATGCTTACTTAGAAATGGGAATCAATCGGACCGTCGCGAAACTGATAGTACAAAGCAACAACCCGCGAACGCAACACGCGGAGTGTCAAAGAATCGAAACTTTCCTGAGATGGCTTCAAGCATTACAAAGAAAGAGAATATTTAAATTAAACTACGAATTTCGTGAAGAGTGAAATGTTCATAGCCATTGGCGTGTAGTTGCATGCGAGTTAACCGGAATTTTAGCATGCCTATATCCAGTTGGCAATTATAACTTTCACCGATGAATTATCGAATTAGGCTGAACTAGGGTTCAACTTGAAGTGAAATTTATGCTATGTCAACGAAATACACGCCAATATTTATCGTACTTCCATAAAATTCTGTTCTTTGATGGTCAACCGTAAAACTTCCCAGCCAACTAGCATGCTGAACTTAAATGAGTCTAACTCAGAGTAGAAAGTGTAAGGTAACCTGGAAATAATTCAATAATTTCTCTACATTATTTAGAAACTAGGTGCACTACGTTAGGTTTGGTTCCTGCATGTATAAAACGTAGATGACAACTTGTTTACTGGCTGAATTGGCCAAAACATTTGGTGTCTTTGACTCCAACACAAGCCAATATTGCTGACTATTTGACATTTGAATTTTTATGAAAATAATTTCTAATTATGTGAAAAAATTTAACACAAATAGTAAAAGTTCTTTTTGCTCGCACCAATAAATCTTATTTTAGCAAATGCAGCAGAAAACTTACAAAAAATTAATTATTCTTATTCGGAAGGAAGTTTTACAACCCTATGTTATTCGAATGATTAATTATCGTGTTTAACCATGTTCATTGTCAACTGACACGATCATTTCTTGTCGCGTAAAAATGTAGTAAATTACAGCGTGTATGGATGTGTTTACAAATATATGTATGCATAAAAATATAAATATTCATATTCATATCCATATATACATTCATATGCATATAAATGTATATAAACATATATATATATATATATATATATGTAGATATATATATACATATACATATAAGTGTTATATGCGTATACATACATACAGATATATATATATATATATATCTATATGTACATGCTAAATATATATATATATACATATGTATATACATATATGTATATATACACATACGTAAACATATGATGTAGTTATACATATACATATACATATACATATAAATATACATATAATAAATATATATATATATATATATATACATATACATATACATATACATATACATATACATATACATATATACATATACATATAAAAATACATATACATATACGTATACATATACATATACATATACATATACATATATATATAAATATACAATACATATATATGTACATATAATTATAAATATAATTAAACATGAACATATAAATATACATATACTTCTATATTTACATATATTCATATGTAAACATTTAAAGATTATGCAAAGTATGCGCTTGTAAAAACAAAATAATATAATCGGTTCATTTAAGGTCAACCGCTTTTAAAGCTAATATTTGTATGGAACTATGAAAAAATTATTGTCTTATTGTATTTGGGAGAAACTACGATTGAATCATATAAGGCAAATGAAGCTATTTAAATAGTATTCAAATATATTTATATTCGTCTGCATCAATTTAATGTTATGTGTGGCGCAACGTTGATTGACGAAGTTAGAATTCTGTTTGACGTCACTTCGTTTGATCAACCACTGGATAATGAAGGTGAACGCCTACTGAGGTTAGATGTACTTCTGTGCAAACTAAGTAAAAAGTAAATATACGAAAACTCAAAGAACAACTAATCGGAATATCTAGAGAAGCCGAGAGAAAAATCAAACCAATGCAAACCTAACAGAGTAACATTAAATCACATCACTATGAATTGTGAACACTTAATGTCCGTACAAAAAAGTAAATGCATTCATTCATTTAATTTTTCCTAACAGTATAGGTAAACTTTGATAAAATGCTTACTTATAGGATAACTTGGCAATCGCTAAAAAACGCTCAATTGAATTGTAAAGAAATAAATTCTGCTTTATTAGATTTATATAAACGGTTAGTTCTGATAGGTCATCATTAGCATCAACATACACAGCCATACAAAAGCCAAAAGTGACTAATGTTTCACTGACATATAACCATAAGAAGCGAAAAAATATATAAATAAGAACAAAAATAATAATTTAGTCACAAATTATTAGTGAGATTTACAAGAGGAGGATGAGAGAGAGAGAGAGAGAGAGAGAGAGTACCTTGTTACTATGAATATATTTATCAAAATGACTCACAGAAGTAAGGCAAACTAAACCGCTACACAATACCATAATGGCCAAGTCAGCATTGGAGCAAGGCAACATCAGCAATACAGCTTCCTTGCGGCTTTCACTGTATTACGTCATAAACAGTACCAAACCTCGCAGGTAACTTTGCCCTACTAAGAAAAGAAAGTTACGAAGATGATTCTACTGGACATCTGCAAAAAGATCGCCACTGAGCTCGATTCCATGCCATATCGCGATGGGTTTCTAACCAATTTTGGCAGAAGAGTGGGTCCTATACTACCCAATTTAGATGTCAGTGACTTCAACTGTTTCTGCCATGTCAAAATCTGCTCACCTTGTTGCTTATGCGTGATTATTGACGATCATTCGCGACCGAAAAGCTTTCCTGGATGCACCGTCCGCAACAATTTCATACTTTGCTGCAATTAGTGAACTAAACGCAGACTCCCATTAATTTATTTAGACAGCCTATACAAATTTTGTTGAACGTGAGGCATTTCACTCTGGATTTCCTCATTGACCGGAAAAAGTTCTTCAATTAGTGACAACAGCCTACTGTGAAGAACATGCTAAGGTCACATATGAACTCATGAAATCACAACTGTTACTTTGTCAGATTAAGCTATCCATCGCAAGCAGACCAACAGATTTCACGGGCCTCTCGTCTATGGCGACCTCGCGGGACCTATACTAACACAATTTACAGTTTTTAGACCTAAAATGGCTCCTTATGTAATCCTACTCATGCTCGGTTAGCATTTCATTTTCAACAAACAGAATAAAATGATAAATTTCCAATTGTTCATTTCGTATAAAAGGTGTTTTGGAACACGATATATAATAAAATTCATAATTCGCTTTCCATGTGCAAAGATGAAAGGAAAATTACGCATACCCTCCTCAATTTTGTACAGATGAATATATTTATCTAAAGACAAAACAGAATTTTTAATCGCGAAGCGAGTGGGAAAATAAGTGAACAAACAATCAGTTTTATGCAACTTCTCCACTTCGAGTGCGATGCACGAACACGCTTTTCCACTGGCATAAATCAGGCCGCCGTTCGTTTATCCACAGAGCTTCATATGTTGCTAACTTATTTCTGTTTTGGCATTTAGGAATTATCTTGACGGCTACATCTGGAGACCAAACAAGCGATTTTTCAATAATGTGTTGCGCAATTGCAGACGTGTATTTAACATTTGATTTAGCACAGACGTTTAAATTGCAGTGATCGGCCTATATAGGTTGATCAACAACTTACGTATATATATTTATATATAATATTTGAGGTCGGTATTAACGCCTCTGCAACTGCTGGTAAATGTAAATTTGTTGCTTTAAATAATAGTCGTAGTTGAGCTGCATTGAACGTGGATTTTAATGCCGATTCTATTTTCGTCTGCCCTGTGTTGGAAACAGCATCCCACTATAATAGGTTGTTTAAGTAAATTGATACACTTTCTAGTCCTACACACGTAAATCTCCTTTAATTTCCAATTTTAAAAATTCGCTCAATCAGTTTTCAAGGATAGTCATTAGTCATTTGATCACTTTGTGATTTATTATATTCGTCATGTTTTGAATAGAGGAAAAAATGAGAAAGAAACAGTTCTTGTAATTATTAAAATTTCTTTTCATTTTTGAACATGGAAATGATGCTATTAATCATATCGAAGTACAAGAAATTAAGTAATACTTTGTGACTTAATATATAACTGATGTTGAACAAATATTTATTATAAATAACGTTAACAAAATATTTTGTTTCCCATACGAATTTTTGCTTAAATATCAGCCTCAGTATAATTTATTAAGAGTAAGCGTGCATGTTTTAAATGAGAAAGTTTTTCGTCTACCAGAATGTTTGTGATTACATTAAATTTATATACGGCATTTAATCGATTAAACAGACCACGAAAACCGCCTCCTGAGGAAAAATGCGGAAGTGGCAAACATCCATGCAAATGACTTTCATTCGACCCCTTTTCGGGCTGAGGTAAGCGCAAAGTAATAGTCCATAATTTACATTGATTGTTTGCTACTTTGGTCTTCGACACAGTTAGTTGGCAATTTCAATAAAGTGTTTTAATAAAAATTGCGAAATTTAAATAACACCCATCCATATCTATCTGAACAGTAGCTCAATATGGGAAAACTATTGTCAGTCACGTGCACCGTCACTTTTCGATTTTCGATACTTATCAACAGAGCATACTGCAAACTGACGAACGATGGTTAAACCGAAATGCATTTATGAGGAATGGGATATCGGATATTCCGTTTCTCCCTACCAGTAGACTTTTACGAATTGTTTTTAACTGTCAATGTCAGTTACACAAATTCTATGCTGGTAATAACATAATAAATTGTAGCCTTCACCAAACGTATGTGCGATAAAAATCTAAAGAAAAATTAATAGCGTGTGCGTGATGTAAACACGAATCCAATTTTATATACTCAGTCGCACTGCATAAAAAACCGCTGTCAATTGCATGTATCGAAAAGGTTTGTGCGTTAATTAACAAAAACAGAATACTGTGATAAACAGGCTAACAGGCATTATACAATAATACGTTTATGGGCAATGAAAAGTCAGGTATGTAACTTCCTTTTTTCATAGAAGTCTTCCAAAAATTGATTTAACTGTGAGCCGTTTATCTAACTTCACTTTATTCATATTAAGTTTGCAAATGTGCTCCCATGATGATCATGGAATTAAACGAACATTGGTTGCGCGGGTGGTGATAACAATTATTATAATCAAGGTTGCGGTCTTGATATAAATACCTGAACCATTAATTATTTACATATGTCAGTATAAACTAAGAATTGTATAGTGTAGAAAAGGCAATTCATCCAGTAGACCGGTTTCGTCCTTATTGGGAACTCATCAAGTACTGTCCGCGGCAAATTCTGGCCAGTACTTGATGAGTTCCCAATAAGGACGAAACCGGTCTACTGGATGAATTGCCTTTTCTACACTATACAATTTTTAGTTTATACTGACATATGTAAGTAATTAATGGGTCAGGTGTTTATATCAAGACCGCAACCTTGATTATAATAATGGTCATGGAATGTCGCAACTCATCAGTACGTGTGTTTGACCGTTGTTTTTTTATTTGTGCGGTTGTTGTGATTGGTATTTATTTCAGGCTTGCAAACATGATTTAAATAAGGATTTAGGTCATTTTCTTTTTAAGTTGCATTAATAGATAGGCTCATGAGCCATCAATCCAAATAAAACGAAAGAAAAAGAATTATTAAAGAAAATTGCGAGCTTCATATATACAACTATCCCATTATATATACATTGGTCAGTATAAACTAAGCATTGTATATTGCTGAAGAGAGAATTCATCCAGTAGATCGGTTTTCTCCGTATCGACAACTCTTTGCTTACTGTCCAGAATTTGCTGCTGACAGTGCTCGAACCTGGGCACACGAAGAGTTACCAATATGAATGAAACCGGTCTACAGGATGAATAACATTTTTCACATTATGTAATGCTTATTTCATACTGACAAATGTATGCATGTAATGGGATTGGCTTTCATATGAAGATCGTAAACTCGAATGAAGTAATTCTTATCAAAGACTGCGCAACCATTTCTAGTTTAATTATTTAGAAAAAATAATTTCTTTTTGGATAAACGGCAAATGGGCTGATATTGTTGCGCAATATATTTATTTTATTATATATTATATTATTTTTTCAAAATTGACTAGGCATAGAACCCACAATCTAAGTTAAATTTTCCTTTTATAATGTTTTTGCATGGACAAAGTATTGCTTGAGATACAGATAAATTAAATTTAACATCCTGATGACACTAACTAAGAGCAGTTGCAAATATGCATTCGCAAATTATAGGGAAGAATATATGACGGCATGATTAGATATTGATAAAACAGTAAGTTAATACTTTGTTATTCTCTTAAGGAATAATATTTTGATGTGATTTGCGAGCACACAATATCCAAGGCATTTAAGCAGAAACATGACCTGAAATGGTCCCTTTGAGTTTATTTAGTAAAAAAGTAAGTTTGGACTGCACATATTTAACATTTCGAAATTATTCATGAAAATATAAATCATATATATAGTATATATATATATATATATATATATATATATATATATATATATGAATGAAAGATTATCTTTACTTATTTGATTATTTTTAGTGTGCTACAGCGAAAAATGACGTTTATTTACATCAAGAGAAGCGTTACCTTCTACTTCATAAAATAGAATAATGAAGTATTTCAACTGGAGTTTGAACACTATAAATAAATAATGATCGGACCTTTCGGAGCTGCGCAAAATCATTGTCAATAATCGGATGCATTTATTGAAGATGTGACTAGATACTTTGCTTACACTTGTGTCAGATAATTCTAACAAATGGTAACAAGAACTAAGAACTCGAATCTACTAGTTAAGTTTCTATAGATGTCTTTGTAATATAAAATTTAGTATTATCGTGGGCGACTGGGAAAAATTTTGAGAGAATTTAATGAATAAATATTTAAACCTAAATGATTTAGCTTTAGACACCTATACTACAGCAAATTAGATGACGAATAAGCATGCATACAAATGCACTACATGGATAGAATATTACTCGTCAGAAAAGATTGGTTATTCAACAGCACAAAAAATTTTAAAAAATTGACGAAATCGGTAATTTAAGTAAAAACGCAATAAACAGTAACAACAATAAGATGTATTTTTCATGGGATATTATCTGGACTCAAAATTTCCTGTAATATTTCGGTGGACACGATTTTGCTGTATTGGAGAGAAAGTTTTCTATATGGCGAACTATTGTCCATTCACAGAGACAAAACCGAGAAAAATAAAGACAACAGAGAGAAAATAAAAGCAAAACATCGACGTCAACAAAACCATTACGTTTGTTTATGACAATATCAAGGACATGGCTAAAAATCGCCTTAATAACAATTTCCGCAAAAGCAGTAATCAAAATTTTACAACGCAACAATTGCAAGAAGAGACGAAAATAGTAATAATTTGGCAATTATTGATTGCGCTTTATGGGATAATAATGGTTCAAATCAAGTTTTTAGTTTGAAATTAGGCAACAACTCCATTTAAACCATCGAATATATTGAACAAACTATCTTCAGCCACACGTACCAATGCGACTCGAACTGTTTTGACGATCTTCGAGTCAACGAATCAAGCCTAGAAATGCGCATCAAAATGCAATTTTGTACAAATCGTTAGGAAAGCAGATATACGTTTTCTATCACAAAGATGGCTGACATAATATTGATTTAACTAAATTATGCCTGCGGCATAATTTAGTTCCAGGTGCGACAATAACTTTGAAGCAACTTTCACAGTCGTGTCTTATGCACCTATATACCAGTTAATTCAAACAGAATCAAAAAGTTATGCGAAAGACAACGTGACCATTAGGTGGAGGTAGACGATAATCTACCGTTTTTGGGTGAACTAAAAAAAAGATTTTCATGTTAAATTAATTAACATAATCCATCATAAACCAACATAATTTGAACAGTATTTTCATTATAACTGTTTTGTGCCTGTTCAATAATACTTGTAAACCGTTCGCCATTGTTTCCAAGGAACTGACTGGCTAGTCCAGTTTCAAAAAATTATCTCATGTCTTATTGCTATCCTAAGCAATTGATTGGACCCATCTTTTGAAAAGGGGAGATCATAAAAACTGACGTGTTTAGGACCAGAAATGGAGTAAATTTGCTTAAACCTCCTATTTCAGAGGTCTCTGTTTCTCATACAATGCAGAAAAAAATTGAAGCGGTATGAGCATACACGTTTAATGATGTTAAACTACGCGTGTTACATAGGGTAACATATTTGCCAATACCAACATTATAAAGAAAAAAAGCTATCAATTTAGACCTGAAGCATTAACCTATCAATATACATGCACAGATTGCCAATCAATTTACGTAGATCGATGCACTAGGCCGTTGACAACCAGAATAAAAGAACACAGCAATTTAAACTCCTGCGTCACTTTAAATGATGAATACATGTCTGCAATTGCGCAACATATAAATGGTTTTTAATATAATTACCAAATAAGATATCAGCAACGGGATAACATGATATGAATCTATGTGGATAAACAAAATGCAGTCTGATTTATGCGTGCATAAAAAGCATGTTTTGGCATTCAGCCTGAACTTGATGTGAAATGCATAAATAATTTGACGTTCATTTTACAACCTTCCTAGTTTAAACTTTCTATTTTTTCTGACCATTCAATATATATATATATATATATATTGAATGGTGTATATATATATATATATATATATATATATATATATATATGCGTTTTGTGCGTTCATTTGAAAATGATAATAATACTAATGTAAAAGGTAATAGCTAAGAATACCAATTTTATTAACCCAAATAAATCAGATCTAAGAAGAACAATACTAATAATTGCCATCAACTAGACTTAGTAAAATGGGTACATCACCTACACACATTACGAATAACTGCATTAACAGAAAATGCTAACAATATAAAACAAAATATGTAAAATTAACACCACTAAAATAAATAAGAGCAGGCGTAACTGGAAAAGCGTCAAACACAAAGTACCAAAATCTGTAATAACGACAACCACATCCAAAACAAAGGGAGGAACAACTAAACAACAGATATCAACAATTTGAACGAAGTTCAAAAGAATTCGAACAGCCTTTCCGGCAATATTAAACATCAAATTTCGGACAACTAATTAAGAAGCTAAAGCACAATGATAAGCAACGTTATTAACCGCACAAAAGCAACAAAATCGACGACCATTATACATTAGATGCATAATTCATATTGCGCAATGCAACAACCAAGGATTGATTCATAAGGTGTGACATGATTAATAACATGTTAGTTAGTATACCAACTAAAGAAGATACAAAATCTGCATGAGGAAATGTCGAAACCTCATTTATTCCTGTGTTTCGTGCTTACTTGTGCATCATTGGTGGAGGTCGGAACTATGCCGCAAACCAGCTACGTATTTGGTCAAGAACTGTGCAAAAGTTGGACCGTGCACAGTCCAGCTAATGCGAAATCGCAGCTTCTACTGATGAGAAGACAGTGAAAACAACAAAAATCAGGCAACTATTTCTCAATAAATGAAGTTAGGTTTATTATTTTGAGTCTAATGACTTTACGAAAACTACGACAATACGCAGTAGAAAGTTGTGAATATTTAGGTTATGGGATGATCTTGAGAATTTAAGTCATGCTCGAGACTATGAAAACATCGAGAAAGAAATAATTTTTTAGAGTTTACAAGATTTACATGATAGAAAAATTTAAACACGGAGAGGGTGTGAAATAAGGCAAAAAACCAATTAATTGAGTCCGACACCTCCAGTTCAAGCATTGAGCTAGAATTGGAGGTGACGCACGCCATTGATAGGTTGTTTTACTTTTTTATATAATAGATATACAACGCATAAATAGTCTTCAAAAGACAGTAATTTTTATCCGCCATATGTGCGACTACTGTTTTTTTAACTCAAAACGAGGTTTCAATTGATTCTAATATAATTCAGAGCAAATAATGTAATTTATTTTGCAATTGATAGTTAATAACTAATATAAAATGTCAAATATGGCATGTTTTTAATGGTGGTTAAATTATAATAAATTTTTAAGCCTGCACTATTCTCGAGATAGCACTGAGCAAGCAATTGGATTTGTTATTCAAATACACAAAACATTCATTAATTTAAATAAATTCATATAAAAATGTAAACAAACACACACACACACACACTATATATATATATATAAAGGGTGGACGGTTTTTCTAAATAAAAATGACTTTTTCGTGCGTACACCCACTAAAAGATGGAGCGATTGTTCTATTGATAATTTTTATGTACTTTTTGAATTCATAGCTGGTAATAAATGTTTTTTGTGTTTGGAGAAAAACTATCTTACAAGCGTTTTAATTAGATGCGGTAATCGTGAATTTATGTTGGAATAAATTCTACTTCATACAGAATGTTAGCCCTCAATGACTCTAAATGAATCAGAATGTGAATACTCAAAGAAGGTTTCACAAACTGTGGAATAACTTCACACAGTAGAGAAAATTTAATAAAATAATTTAGAACACATTCGACCATGAAAATATGAAATCACTTAACTTCACAGAAACAAAATATATGCCCAATCCGTTATTAAAAACACTAGTATGTGTATAACTTCAGGTTGCAATTTGTAAAATAAAGTGTTAAGTTGAATCGCATACATGGCTTCTTATGCGAATTTTATTTAGCTTACTCAGTCAACTATGCCTGATTATGAGTATTTAACTGTAATATATTGAATTGAATGATGTCATGCTTACCGCGAAATATGATAACTGATATCGATGAAGGCCAGAGTGTATGGCTTAACTGGAGTAACAGGTGTTCGGAAATTGTTGCAATTCTCAATTTGGGTGAACTTTAGCATAAATTTATATCCAACAGGTTGGTATCATGTACCGACTCGGAAACCATAGTGTTAGTATCCGGTACTCATCGATTTCAAAAAAGGTATCAGTTACTAACACAATAGCCATGGTGTTAGTATCCTTTACAGACTCGGTATATATTATATAGTGTGAGTTAGCATTGAAGTCGTATTGTCGTTGACTTTAGATTATGGTAGCTTCACTATTAAAGGTTTACACGTTCGTCTAGGAGATTGTACCGTCCTATTATTCCAAATTCGTCTACCAAATATATAGTGGTTAAGGGCGTAATACCGGCTCCTACTGATGAGTCGCCAGTAAGCACGAAACGAATGTGCATGAGATTATACTTTCCGTTCATGGTGCCTTTGGTTTATCCTTCTGGTCACAACTGAACTAATTTGTTACTAGGTTCGCAAAACCTAATACATACTTGCATATATATTAGTTCTTCGCAACAAACAGTATTTAACTGATTATGAGTATATTGGTTTTTAGGCGTAATGCCGGCTCCTACTAATGAGTGGCCAGTAAGCAGAAAACGCATACTCCATTAAATTTACACTGTTTCCACGCTGATTCTGATGCATTAGACTGATTTCATATTCACTAGCTTGTTACCAGATACCCCGCTTAATTTATTGCTCTATATGTAACAGTAAATTATGCCTAAGAATGTATACATGTTATAGATATAAATAAATAGATAAAAATTCCAATCAGTATGAACTTAATATTTTTTATCGGAAGGCAATTTAGCTTCTTTTTTGACATAAATTTTACCATGTAATTTAATATACTTCGCAAAAAAAACAATTAGTTTAAATTACGTAATATTTAAATGTACAGCTGACTATTGACATTATCTAAATTGGGTTGGTAGATTTGAATAAAATACTGATCAAAAATAAATTTAAAACCCGTACAGAGACTTTGGTGGTATTTTATTTTTATTTAAAATTGGTAGAACTATTTTATTGGTGGTTATTTAAACTCTGCAAATTTGATTTATAAATCAATCAATAATTTGATAAGAATTATCGCATTTTTTTCACATGCCCACACATGTGCATGCGCAAAGTAAGTGTTTCACGTTTTTGCCCCATCTTTAAATCAACAATTAGAACTTTTTACCGTTCTAACTTGGCATCTTTCACCGCGTTCTGCATACCAGAGAGAAGATATTAAAAAGTGTGATAAGATAACTCTACATGTTATAATCAGCTACAGTTGCGTAACTTTACATGTTAGAATATTAAATCGTTTCAGCGGTGCATTGCTTCAGATACCTGGCAGTTGTTACAGATAAGAGTTTAATTAAAACTGATTGAATGAAAGAAAAACATTCCATAATTCAGGTGCGTAGTGTGTTCGCATTGCGCGGAAATGTAAAAAGCTAAAACACAATATGGCGCTGGCAGACGATAGGTCCACGTTAAGTAATAAATAAATTATATACATGGTTAAGCAATACCACAGACACAAACAAATTAAGGCTTCTTATTTGATGCGAGGTAACCAGTAAATTAGTAAGGGTTGAAAATTTATGCCTACATCACGGGCATGAATGCATAGGATTTTAATGAGAAATTTGTGATCCTGTTATGTATTTTACGACTGGCTTAGCCCGGGCGTTGTGCTAAGAGATGTTATCAGATTTTCTTCTTCGCCAAACGTACAAACAATTTTAAATTCCTCATATTTTCGAAGTAAATTTGATTATAATTTTTGAAGGTATAAATTTTACATAATTATAACTTTTCAGCGGTCAAATGTAATGCATACTAGTGAACATCTTATATATATATATATATATATATATATATATATATATATATATATATATATATATATGTATATATATATATATGTATATATAAATTTATTTCGGTAAAATTACAAAACTCTATAAAATAGAAATTGTGTAATGATTAATTTCCAGTCAAGTTCAATGTATGCAAGACTGCTAGAGGTGAGAACCGCATATCTAACTTGGATTTCCATATATATTCAATGCGGTTTGATACTCGATAGTCAGTTTTCCGTCGTACTCTGATGATGATCATGGAAGGTCGACTACGTGAAATCTACAGACGCATAAACATTACTTGAATTATGTTTCGGAGATACTGCGTCTGTTGTTAAGAATGCGAATACTACAACTGTACGTTCAACAACCTCTATCAAAAAATTGATTTAAATAAATGTTCAATATACGTTTGTGTTTTGATTTTGTTTTGAATATTCAAAAATTATATTGCTTTAGCAAATTTGTTAGACTAAAGTAAACAATGACAAATAGATAAATAATTTTTGTTGCGAAGAATTAAATTATATGGAGGTATGTATTAGGTGTAGCGAACCTAGTAACAAATTAGTTCAGTTGTGACCAGAAGGATAAACCCAAGTTCTATGCAGTCACGAGCAATAATTTTATATCAGTTATACAATTAAACAATCATAAAATGCGCGAGTGTTGACAAAAATTCTTAAAATCAAGTTTACGAGCTCGATGTAAACACCAATTCCTTTGATGGATTCTTCATTTAGAGTAATAATAGGATTAAAACGCCCGAAAGTAATTGAAGATGAAATCACAGTTGCATTAGTATTTCACGATTCTACTTCATAATCACACAGTTATTTAAAATAAGGCATAGTAGGAATTGTTTTGAAGTATGTCGAAGAAATATGAAAACCTAATTATAAAGTTATATACAAGAGAAGTGGTTTTGTATTGAATTAGTATCTATGCCACAAAATAATTCATTAGATTAGCAAAAAGCTGGTAAAGTGGGACACAGAAAACACGTTTGTTGTGGAATATTACTGTATGTGGAATTGTATATTAGGACTTTCGAACCTGGTAACAAATTAGTTCAAAAAGGACTGGAAAGGTAAACCAAATTCAGCATGCTAGAAAAGTCTAATCTCACGTACAAATGCGTTTAATGCTTACCGGTGACTCACCAGTAGAAGCCAGCGTTGCGCCCAATTCCAATTATATATTTGGATGAGGAATGTGGAAAAATTGTACTGTACAATCTTGAATACGAATGTGTATAAAAGTAGGAATGGAATTAATTTCATATAAAGTCTTTGCTAAGGCAATTTCAAAGCCTACTCACTATGTAAAGTATATCTAGCCCATAAAGGATACAAACACTATGATTTTCAAAATATATAGATGATACATGGCATGAACATTATGGATTTCAATATTTAATAAATTTCGCCAAAATTGAGAATTACAACAATTTCTGAACACTTGTTACCCAAGAAAATCCATACAATCTGGCCTTGATCGTTATCTATTATCACATTTCGTTGTAATCATAACATTACTCAATAGAATATAAAGTAGTTATTTATAGTTTTTTTGCGGAGAATATATATATATATATATATATATATATATATATATAGAGAGAGAGAGAGAGAGTTAATTCTATTGCTACTTGAATACACTTTCGTATAGAAGATATCTTGACCAATTATAGTATGGGAATAAAGCGTAGTACCTGCTCCTTCTAATGAGTCGCCAGTGAGCGCGAAATGCCTCCGTACTTAAGCTTATACCTTTCGTTAAACCTGAATTTAGTTTATTATTCTGGTACTATTTTGTAACTAATATAGAACTAGGTGCGAAATACATAACATTTAAATTTCGGGAAATTTTGGAATAGCTTGAAAGCCATTATGATGATAACAATTACAAACTAGACAACCATGGTGTTCGCACACTTTACAGGCCCGGTAAATTTTATCTTTGTAGACCCATTGTTGAAGACTTCATATGAAGTTAATTCCATTACTGCTTGGATCCGCATTTGTTTATAAAGTTATACCGTCCAATTATCACACATTTCTTCACTAAATTTATAGCGGGTGTATACGTAGTACCGGCTTCTACCAATGAGTCGCAAGTAAGCACGAAACGCACATGTACATGTGATTATGCCTTTCTTTGGTGCTGGTTTTTTATTTATCCTTCTAACCCAATTTGAACTTATGTGTGGAACACCTAATATACAATTGAATACATGTTTATTCTCCGCAAAAAAACAGCATATATCTCTTAAGTATTTGCAGGTAGCGTGGTGTCTGTTTTATAATGACATATTTGTGTTAATTAGTTCGGAGTTTAGTTTTAAAGAGATGCTATATTAGTTCAGCCTACCGGAAAGGCTAATGACGAAACGTTTGTTGCTGTATATCCGAAAATCGTGTAGCATGGGGCACGGTGACTTAGTGGTTAAAGAACCAGATTCCGAAGCATACGTTCCCAGGTTCAAGGCCTGTCCGTGCAAATTATGGACAGCACGTGAATATTTATAAAAATAGATGAAACTGCCTCACTGGGTGAATTGCCTTTCTATACTATACAATACTTAATTTATACTGCATGTATATATATATATATATATATATATATAATGACCTGGTGTTTACATAAAGTCCACGTCCTTGATTTAAATAACTGTTATTACTGTCCGCGCAATCAATGTTAGTTTAATTTTTTACTAGATACGCAACAGCTTATGCACAATTAAAATGAACTAAACTTGTTTATTTTATGAAACAGTTGAATTCAAATGATGTAAAGGCAGGATATTTGACGTAAATATCATTATAGAAACCAAAACATGATACATTGTCGATGAGTTTATTTTCGCGAATAATTAGCTAATTGGATCATTGGCTTTTAATAACACTGAATTCTAACCGTGCGTGAATGTGGCGACTAGTTTTTGTAAAAACGTTTCGAAAACTGGCCTATATTCTAATACATCTTGAAATATGTTTCAACAACTTAATAAGAATCAATGTAGCAATGTTAAATTAAATTAACGATAATTAACTAACATCTATGAATACCATTTCAGGACAATATTTCTGATTAGTGGAGTACTTCAGTTAGAGCAATTTAACCATAAATAAGATAGTAAAGTATTGGCCTATAAAAAGGCCAGGATTATAAAATTATATGTATTAAAACGAATATAATAGAAGCTACAGATCTATTGAATCAGCCTGACTATAATGATTCGATTATCGATCTATAGGAAATATAAAATTATTTAACACCCAGGTTATAGATAGTAAGAGGATGTTAAACCGTTAATCAATATTGTTTTGAAGGATGAACTTGACTCAGCACATGATAATACTCCCATGCAAAGAGATATTATGCAGCTCAAAGTGAATGCTTTAGTAAAGTTTCGCAAACCTGGTAACACGTAAAGTACTATTGTTGACACATCACTTACTAGACAACGAAGTGCCTTAGTCTCTCTGTTAAATAAATAGAAAATACTCCAACTAATTAGACCACCCGTTACTGAATTCCTATGACTTGGCTGAGATTGTTCAGAAATGTCATTTTGAAGGAAGTGACAGGTAGGCGAGGTTAATTTTCATTCATACCATTATACCGGTACCAGCATCAAATGAATGCCTTTTACATTTTCTTAATGAACATATGAGAATATAAAAAGGAAGTAAAAATGGCGGTGATGAATTGTATGGAGATTATGAGCATGTGCACCATTTCAAATTAGTTTACATTTCAAGTGGATTTCATACAGAATCCATATTTATACCTTTTACTCCAAGTGAAATCATTTTTTGCAGTTCGTAGATAGACACCTGTTATATAAGACGCCTCTTAAGCCTAAAATTGAAGTTGGTTTCTTGGATTTATCATTAGTTACTCGGAGTAATGGAGGCAAAAATATTTTGAGTATCCGATTCACGAATATTCAGATTAGTGAACTCCAATTCACAAGTGAACAGCAGACATCTCGAGAAGAACATCATCAAGATGTAATGTTAGTGAGAAATTCATTGAGGTTAAAAATCGAATTTAATCATAAAACTACCAACTATTGATTTTTTTCTAATTTAAAGTCATACCATTCTATCGGATAAAAATCGGTCTCTCAAATCGGTGAAAGCTTGAAGAATAGAATAATATGTGTGAATCATAGTGAGGTTGAATTTAGTATACTTTCAGGAAATAATCACGGCTAATGGTTACATTCTTAAATTAGTAGAAGCAAAAATGATAGTTTATTGAATGGAGTTTACACCCTTGAGAAAAACTCCAATCCTATTTTATATATCAAGTTACATAATGTAGAAAAACTAAAGTTAGCCGTACGTTGGGCTACTGACTGAATGAAAAGGGATTAAGGTACATCCAAATGATGCAAATTTTATTTCACATGTTTGTTTTACTCTACAACTTATGTAAATATGACAAAAGCTGCACGAACTTCAATTTTGTGTATGCTCAGAAATTGTTTCGCCGACATTTCTCTTTAGTTAAATTTTATCAGAAACTGATAGGGTTAAAAGCCGCAAACTTGGATTAATTTGTGTACAAATTGCAATTTGATCTTCGAAGTAAAATTTCCTTCGTGTGCCGATGAGGACCATGGAAGATTTAAACGCGTCAGTACATGCCACTGACGGAAGTCACGCTTTAATGTGTATATGGATGTATCACAATTGTAACTTAACCATGAAATGTTTTTGCCTAAAAAGAAAAAAACCCATGATATGTTACATGAATTTAATTTAATAATTTATTCAATCCCGAGGTTATTTTAACAATATAAGCTAATAATAAAATAATAATATTAAAATTTAACACACAAGTAATTTCTCTGGTTTATCAACTTCTTATATTATTAATAAATTTTTCAAATATATAAGCAAAGCTTGCGCACTATGATTTACAGGTTTTCCAGTAACAACAACATTAATTAAGCTCATATTCTCGATAAAGATGTTTAAATTTTTGTGAATGCTACCTGTAAACAAATAAAAAAATGAGATGTTTTATAATACGGAATGACTGTATATTATTAGAACATAAAGGGACCTTATTAATCCTGTAGATCGTAAGACGTTAGAGTAAGAAATTTTCATATTAACGGAAAATTTTATTTAATAAGAAATAGACTACCTTCACACACCATAGAGATTAAAACGAACACTGCATTTGGACACATTTGTTGGAAAATAGGTCAGCGAAACAGAGATTTGAAAACTTAAAATTAATTTAGAACATAATAAAGAGTGTGAGAAATTCGTGACAAGCTGGACAAGTTTATATTAAAATGCACTAATATATAAAAAATAGATGAAATATACACCATCAAGAATGTATGTGTACTAAATATATATATATTATTATATATATATATATATATATATATATATATATATATATATATATATATAGGCATATAGCCATAAGTTTTACTGGGGTTGTTTTAAAATAAGGAGATATTTATCATTATATATTATAAACATTTGTGTACCTATATCAGATTATACCTGATAGAATTCTAGCTTATATTGAAAAATATGTAAATAAGGTTTTATTTATCGCAAGCTCGCATGTTTATTTAAATGGACTATTGGATTATATGATCTGGATACTATAGATATATATATATATATATATATATATATATATATATATATATATATATATATATAGTTCGTATAGTTAAAATATTGCAAATTACAGTAGATCTAATCTATCTACCAGACTGGGCGTAGAGCACATTACCATTTGTGTCAAAGCTCTGCAGTTTATTTCTTAAGCGATATGACACATATTGCATGTAATTTACGGTTGTACTTGTTTAGAGTTTGCCTCGTTTGACTCCCATTGTTATCACTTCTAAACGTATGCTCAAACTGGTCAGTACTGATCTTTAATAATAAGACGAGCACAGTGGTAATGAATGAGTCAGTATATTTATCTCTCTAGGCTAAAGACAACGTAACCAAATATTACTCTGGAAGCAAACGAGCATTGGTTACGCGGGAGGTAATAAAAATTATTTAAATCAAGTTTGTGGAAAAGATGTAAACATCAGTCCAATTGTATACTCACTTTTTACAGTGTAAAATAAGCATTATATAATGCAGAAAAAGTACTTCATTCAGTAGACCGGTTTCGTCATTATTGGGAACCCTTTACGTGCTGTCCAGAATTTGCCGTGGACTGGGCTCGAAACTGGGCACGACTGCTTCGGAATCTGTTGCTCTACCTACTGACTCCTGAACATCATATCGTCCACGAAAATGCATTCCCTTAGAGAATGCCTGTGTTCATCGAAATTGACCAAATAAACATTACTTCTAATCGAATTGATGTGAACATTTTATATAAAGTGTGCAAGAACACTTTCGTCCTAACATGAAGTGTTTGCGTTTGAGTTGGTCTCTCCACAGGGCCAATTGGTAGCAAATCCAGAAAATGTGTAAAACATTCACGAGATGTGCACTTTAACACACTAGCCGGTATCACATTAAAGTCTACAAACGCGTGCATTGGAAGAACTCTTTACGCCCTTTCAATTTGGTGAATAAAGCAAGTGGAGAAAAATAAGCAAAGTAAAAGTTTTAGAATGCCCAGTTAAACTTTAACGTTTTAAAGTTTGTTCTCTTATTTTCGTTTAAAATCTACTTGCGTCAATCAGTGTTCACTTTTTGGCAAAATATGCCTATTGGTATGGTAAAGACTCATTACTTAATATACTTTGTAGGTAAATTACTACCACACTTGGAAAAAAGTTCTTTTCCTCTAAGTGTATTTTCGCTTTCGTAAGCAAGCTCATTGACGTACAATTAATTTTTTTTGCTTAATTGTACTAAATGAATACCGCCTTTGTAAGTTGTTAGAGTATGCTTATCTGTCTTGGGCAACACAATTGTAGAACTACGAACGTAAGCGGGACTAAAATATTTTGTTGGTCTGGTTAAGCAATCATTGATTGCATGACACAGGATGACAGTAATTTACTTAAATAAAGCTTACGGACTTGAAGTATACCCTCTAATTCCATTTCGTAAACACTCACATAAAAGTAAGAATATCTTCAGTAACGCTTTGTGCAATTGGTCGGAAAAAACGGTTTGATCCGCAGTTTTGAACTTTCCAGAGGAAAATTTTTTATTCGTGCTCTAGCCTTACAAGGAGATTACACGAAAGTTTATCCAGACGCCGCCATTTTCATGATCATTATCCTCATTCTCATCAACATCTCAAACATCATCATCTTTATCCATGAATGTTATCATAATCATCTTAATCATCAGCATTATAATCATCATCATCAGCATCAACAACAACAAAAAAACCATCATTATCATTATGCTTATTTTTAATATTAATAATAATAAGATTATTATTATTATTATTATTATTAATAATAATAATAATAATAATAAAAGTTTAATATTAATGATAATTAATAATAATGATAATCATGCCATCATCCTCACTCTCTTCGTCATAATTATACCATCATCACCATCGTCGCTATTATCATTTAAAAAATAATCTTTGTCACCATCATTATTGTTATTATCAAAATCATTATAGTCAATATCAATAATATCATCCTTCTATTCCTCTTCTCCATCATCATAATTACTATAGTTCTCATCATCGCTATCTTTATCATTATCATTAAATTTGTCACAATAATCAGCATGATCATTGACACAATCATGAATATTTACGTAATAATAAAAAACATTAATTGAATTATAATCACATTAATATTCTTTATATCATGTGAGATTAGCTATTATGCTTAGAGTTTGTTCGTATTAAATGAGCCTCATATTATTAGAAAAAATAATATAATAAGGTAAACAGAAATTTTGTCAAACGTAGACATGTTTACAAAACATAAATTGAAGCAAACATGGACTACTAATCGACGAGCACAAAATATAAACTTATTCGTTTTCATAAACGAATATGTCCTTACAATTTAACTTAATTTATGTAGTCTGATTCTTCTAATTCATCTGGTTTTATCACATTAATGTGTAGAACCGTGACACAGGAAAAACTGAGGTAATATGATACATCATTAGTGAAGTTCATTCCAAAATCAGTGGGATTAAGACTGCCATTTAATGGTCAGCTATTAGACATACAAGTCTATTCAGAATAAAATTATATATCTAGAAATTTTTCGTTCACACATTCAAAGATGGCCACGAATTCTTGACCTCTTATCAGTGATTGTACGGCAAGTTGCGCTTATCTCGCTCAAACTTTTCGCCGTGAAAAAAAACTAAGAAAGTGTTTTGTTTTGATAAATTTAACATGGAAAATAAGTAGGCCGCCAATAAAATTTTTGTTATCATGGAATTCCGAGATATGCGTTAATAAAGACATTTATTGGCACTGAAATTTGGTAATAGTTCAAATAAAATATAACTCAGATACAACTAAGAAGCATTTAACATTTAGTCAATTACTTTAATTTAACTTATTTCATCATAATTTTACTAGCAGCAATTGGATTAATTAAGAGAAATTTATGTAGACCTTATTTTTAAACTGAGTTTTCACGGCTCATTTCACAAGGTTTAGGAATGTTGAGTTTCATTTAATCAGAGGACAAAGATAACTGTCTGAATTGTTATTAAAGAATGCCGGTTTGTAAATCAATTTTTGCATTAGGTCAGTGTTATATTTTTTGCAACACATCAAAAGTAGCCAGACCTGTTAGTTATGCTTGCGAAATTGAAGACGATTTTCCAAATGAGCAGGAGGTGATATCAATTCATTTGATCAAGATTTAGAATTTGAATTAAAACAAATCCCATATTATTAAATAATAATTGATTGCGCGGATGGTGGTAATAATTCTTTAAATCAAGTTTACGAGATTGAAGTAAACACCAATCCCATTGTATTTAACCAGTCGTCGAACAACATAACAAAACTACCGCCAGTCGCAACGCAATAACGCATTTCGACCTCGCATGATCATCAACAGAAACAAAACTACCGATGATCATCATGGAAGGTCGAAACACGTCAATGCGTGCCGACTGGCGGTTGTTTTGTTATGTTGTTCGACGACTGATTAAATACAATGGGATTGGTGTATACTTCAAGCTCGCAAACTTGATTTAAAGAAATCCCATATTATTTAATAATTCACACAGCATGCAGAAACCGAACTATTCAGCAGAAACTGAAACGTTTTGGCCTCCCATGGTAATAATCAGAGCACAACGGCAAACGGATCAACAAGAGTTTAACCGCACTACATATTTAAATTACGGATAACCTGATATGCGGCTCTCAATCCTAGCAGTCTCGTTTGACTTGAAAGTTCAGATGGTCAGTTTCAATGGAGCTACTGAATAAACTTTGCAGCTTTTGCCATATATATATATATATATATATATATATATATATATATGTTATAAACCTTAAAATATAATTGATTGTGTGAGTGGTGATAACAAGATTTTAAATGAAGTTTGCGAACACATGATGAAAACCAATCCTATTTTTTTTGAAGAAGAGCACAAGATAGAAAAAATAAAGGCCAGTGGCACACACGGACGCGCTTCGAACGTTTTTGGTCGTCATATGGACACGGGGACAAATTTTGCAAGCGAGTATCAAACCGCAAAGCATATTTAAGTTCTGAAAAGCAGTTATGTGGCTCAGACCCACAGAAGTCTCGTATACATTTTACGTATCAAGTAATGGGATTGCATAATTTATATGCTGACCAGACTTTAGCTGTTTGCAGTTCTTATCACGAATAAAATACAATTTATACCTGACTAATAGGCGTAGGAAGTACATTGATGATTTTACATTTCTCGAATATTCGTTGCAATTTAATCCTCGTTCGTAAGTTTGCAATCGTGCTCCGATGCTGAAAGTGGAAGGTCGTAACGCGTTAGTATGTATGACTGCCCCTGGTTTTGCTCTGTTTTACGAATACTTGTGTTCAAAGTAATTGATGTTTGTTTGTTGTTCGAATCATTGACTTAAATAATTGTATAAGGGTTAGTTGGATGACAAATATGAATACAGCTGCTGATAATAGAAATCAATCAAGGCAAATTCATTTAACAAACCATGTCTTAATTCCTTTTTGGTAACAAATAAATAAGCTTAAGCGAAAATTGGTTGCGTGGCCACGTCCTTTTTGGGAACTTAGTGCGTATTGTCCAGAACTTTCGGCGGACAGTGCTCGAACCTGGGAACATCCGCGACGGAATATGTTGCTCCCATCATTGAGCCACCCCATCGTCATGCTAATATAAAATATGGAAAATCGAAGATGGGACTGTCGCAGACATGCCCAGGATCGAGCCTTATCCGCGGAAAATTTTGGAAATTTCGAGTTCCCAATAGAAACGAAATCGGTCTACTGGATGAATTGCCTTTTCTACACTATACAATCCTTAGTTTATACTGAAAAGAAAAAATGTATATATACAGAGTCAAGTGTTTAAATAAAGATGGCAACCTTGATTATGGTAACAAATCATTATTAGCCTGAACGTTTTGTGAGAATAGAAACGGCGTAAACGAATCTGTATGCTAGTAGACAGACAGAGCTCATTTAAAGTAAAAGTCTTCTGAATAAAGGTTTTACACTTTCCACCTTGCATAGCCAGCAAATTATCAAAGTGTAATAAAAACACGAAGAGCAATAATCTATTTAATAAATTATGGCATCTGGCCACTTTTCCGCAACTCAAAGAGTAAACGACATTGAATAAATAATTAAGTGCAATTGAGAAACAATAAGTCGTTAATGTTACACAAATTGAAATACAAAAATCGATAAATCGTCGAAAATGTCATGAAAATTTTTGGCAAAGACGCCAATTATTTTGCATTTAAAGCATTTTTATCTGGAAGCAGGCAAGAATTTAGTTTTAGAACTAGGTGCAACCGAATCAGATAATTTATTAAATTGGACATCCTAGTTTACTGTGTCTGAGTTAAAAAGTATTGATGTTTATCGTAATTCTGCAAACTTAACATAAATCATTTTTATCGCCACTCTCGCAACAAAAGAAGGCTTAAATTTTTAAAATACTCATTATGAAACTCACAAACAATTGTTCGTGACAGCATAGATATTGCGCAGCCCGCAGTTTCATTCAAATAACATTTATGCGTGCCAATTAAGAGCGAAAGCCGCACCTTTGATTTTTTGCAGCTTATTTATAAATTGTTTCGGGTGCCTCGTAAGTCAGTTTGCCGTTCTGCTCTGATAATGTTCATTGCTCGAAACGCGTCGGTCTGGGTAAATTAACATGATTTTTCTATTCTCTGATGCTTGATAGATACAGTTGGATTGATGATTAATGAAGTATGCATATTATGGTATAATTTATTTATGTATCTTGAAGGCTGTAATATGTAATCAAGAGAACTGTGTAGGAGCTATGTAGTCCACATTTCCAGTCAAGAAAAATTTATCGGCATCTAATAAGGGTGAAAGCCGCATCTTTGATATTCCATACTTTATAAAAGCATGCGATGTGCTGACTCAGTGGTTAGAACACCAGATTCCATAGCAGACGTGCACAGGTTCGAGCCCTGTCCCTAGCAGATTCTGGAAAATACGCGATGAATTCCCAATAAGAGCGAAACTGGTCTACTGGAAGAATTGACATTTCTAAATTATACTATGCTTAGTTTATACTGACAAATGTATGCACATAATGTGTCAGGCGTATATATCAAGATTGTAAACTCGATAATTAATTCTCGTTAGTCTGTTTTCCGTCATACTCTTTTGATGACATTGAACATTCAAAACGTGTCAGTACGTGCATCTGAGGTTTGTTTCATATTGTTGTGTGATCTGTTAAAGAAAATGGCATTGGTGTTTATCCCACGTTAGTAAGGTTGATTTTATGAATTGTTATCAACTCCAGCGTAACAAATGAATGCTCATTTATCAAATCAATTGAGCAAAAAATATTGCGTGTACAGGGTGATATCTTTTTAGGTTGCGTTAATTTACGAGACATTTAAACCATCAAATTGGCAAGCAAGTTTAAAAAAAACTTCTGCAGTTGCGTGTTTGAAGTATATTATAAGGGAAGATTGTGACGCATATCATGTCACAGCGTCAGCCAAAATAGAACAGGCTAAAATTTTACCAAGTAAGACTATTTACACTCATACAAGCGATAATTTTTTTCAATACAGGAAAATGATATATTTATGATTTGGAGAAACTACCATTTATGTGCAAATTATCTAGACGTGGTTGGATTGTATAGCATAAATCGGACATAATGAAGTCAGCACGAACAAAATGCGCCACAATTTTAATGCGCGAATTTTATCTCTATTAGCGTAAAGCAAAATATTGTAACTGTGAAATTTGTTACATAACCTGGTAAAATCATATCTAAAGAGAAATTTTGCCCCGAATTCAATGACCCAGGCGAGTATTAAATAAGTAAGCTTAAAACGCAAACGTCAGTTCAATTGCCCATTTGGTTTATCCTGAAATTGAATTATTCCCCTGGCCCAATATAACCTAACTTGTTACTAGGTCCGCCACGCCTGAGGAATAAATTTATTTTAAAACTCAGATCGTGTAAGCAAAACAACGCCCAAAATTCTTATGTTTGCAATGCACACGTAATATGAGGATAGGCCGTGCAAAAGATACTATACAGAAGATAAATAATCAATGGGAAGACTTAGTAATATAAGGTTAAAGATTACTGAAAATGTAGTTATAAATATGTGCAACAAATTTAAAATGTCACAATTTTGACGTAATATGTTGAAGGAGAGTCAGTTTTAAAGGTATGGCTTTTTTGGATTACGCCTCATATGAAAAATTATAGCAAATTAATTAGTCTGTTACCTGAGCCTGGTTTTCACTGACAATTACACGTTGCCAGTTCTCCTTTTCATCAGAGGATTTTTAGGACCCATTTCGAGTTCCTCCATCAGTCCACAACTTTTCACAAGTTATAAGAACAAACTTGGTTTATTAATTTGTCTAATTTTGCTTTCTTTATATATGCATTGAGATTTGTTCCTTGTTAGTCAGTTTACCGTCGTACTCTGATGATGATCATGGAAGGTCGAAACGGGTCAGTACATGTGACCGGCAATAGTTTTGCTATGTAGCGCTACTGGTTAAATACAGTGAGATTGGTGTTTATATCAAGCGCGCGAACTTAATTTAAAGAACTATTATGACCACCCGCGTAATCAATGCTTATTTGATTATATTATTTAAACACAAAGATAAATATTTTTGCCAGTCATCTGGGCATCTATTTAGAAATAAAATTTCCTGAAATATTTCCTTGCATACCAGTGTTGACCACGATTAAATATGAAAAGCCCCAGAACGAAAATTAGAGCTTTTTTATTCCTGTTCTCATAAGGATGTATAGCAAACAGACAGACCAGTTTTAAAACTTATCAAAGAATATAGGTCGACAGAATTGATGGCAACATTAAATAATTTCTTTCTGATGTCACTTAACTGAGAACAAATAATTATTTTGCGAAAAACTCAGATAATAATAATCTTTAGTAGCGAAGCTTGCTCCAAGTTTATCATTCTCAAGAAGCGTAAACATAAAAACTGACGATGCTAATTGCTAATGAAATTACCGAGCTTTAAATATTTGTCTTAAATTTGACAATTTTGTCGCTGTAGCTATGTACCTAAATTTCTAATTTTGTTACTGTGTAAATAGTAAACAGGTAAAAGACATACCATTTCATTAATGTACCAACACGCACTGACATTATTTAACAAAATGGTTGACTTTGATACGTACTGGTGATTAATAATAACATGAAAAAAACTAGTTTACATAAAGTCGAATGCTATCAAAGGTGAAGAAACCACCTTCATTTTTATGCGCTGAGATTATTTTACTTCATGGTCACAGGTGGGCTTCTCATGCCAATTTATTTTATCTGCACACAATCTACACTACATCTAAGAGTAAATACATTTAATAGCCGCATGTTCAAGGCTACACGAGATACATTGCTTAGGCAAAGGCTTATAACGCGAATGTTGAAAATATTTATTAAAAACGAGTGGCCTTCATATAGTAAAAACAAAACCAGCTACAGTTTATGTAGTAAACTACCCAGGTGTTAAGCATAAGATCAGAATTCAGTATATCTCGATCATAAACCGAGTACAGCGTAGCGCTTACCAATTACGCTATTCGCATATATGCTTGCAGCTGACAGCATATTTACATTAGTAGGCATGGTAAGAAATCAATGGAACTGACATTTAAGTCGAAAGCGTACATTTTATGTAAAAAACATGTGTTAATAGCTGCACTCGGAACACACTGTTAGAAAAATTATACTGTCCAGACGAAGATTATGATAAACGGGTAGCACATTGCATATTAAAAAAGGCAATTTATCTGGTAGACTGGTCTTGTCCTTATTGGGAGCTCATCATATACTGTCAAGAATTTTCCGCTGTGCAGGGCTTATAAATACAGAAAGTAATTGATTACTTAGACAACCTTTAAGTATGCAAAAGATGAGATCAACGAATGTACATAATTTCACACCTACGAAATTGATTAAGCGGGCGAGTAACTTAAAAGAAGCGTGAATATGTCTGTTAGTGAAAGGACAAACAAATATGTTAAGGTGAAACTCCTCAGTCAATTCATTGCATTTGAAATATTTTTTAATCGGAGTTTTTCGAATTAAACTTAAGGTGAACTATTTTTTTGTAAATATTTATTTAAATGCAATTTAAATTTATCGTCAATTTATTTTAACTGTTGCTTTGAAAACTGATAAATAAAGATTTCGAATAATGTGTTCGCTTGTGAAAATTGCTGCAATTTGTTTCCTATATAATGCCATTTTAATTAAGATTATTCCGTGTATAATTGCTTTTCGATGGAAGTCGTCCTAATCGGAGGAATATAAATCTAGTTACGTTCACAAATTTTTGCTTTAACTAAGAAAAGCTTTAATAATATGCCGATCTAGAATACTTTCCGTTAGTTGGCCGATGCTCAATAGAATGATTTACCGAAATATTTATGCATTAGTCACAACTGAAATTTTTATTTTAAATGTTAAACAGCGTTGAACAAACCAAATTTCTGCCTGGAATAGAAAATTGAGGTTTATAAAATGCCCTGTTCACTCCCGAAAAAAATTCGCTAAATGTTGATTTTGTCAATGAAAGCTAAACACTGCATTAGGTAGCTAGTTCAATCCATCTAATAGACCTGTTTCTTCCTCATTGGCCACTCACCATGTACTTGTCGGATTTGCCGCGAACCAAGTTCGAGCCAGGGCACATTTGCTTCGAAGTCATTAATTGTGCAACGCAAGCCGAAACCTACAGGCAATTTTAAGTTGCATAACAACTAGTTCTTCTGTTAAAATGGCCTATTTGTTATTGCTTACGGCTTAAAGTTCCAACCTGCCACTACTGATCAAATACCATTTCAGCTGGGAGGTGATTTCGAATTGAAGTACAGATTTAGGATTTCAATGTATACATGTTTTCAATAGAACCTAAACAACCTATGATAACAAATGAAATTGTTGGGCAGAAGGTATTTTTACTCATCGGGCAATTATCGAATACTTACCAGAAATACGTGAAACTTGTCTCGTGTAGCAAAGAGGATGAGTTGCAAAACACCATTGCAAATGCGTTTTGGCTTAATCTCTAGTTGCAAAGATAATGACAAGTTCTTGATGAGCGCGCAATATGGACGAAATCAAACTTTATCATGATTTGCGTTTGATATTTCATGCATTATTTAATTAATACTGACAGTATATATATATATATATATATATATATATATATATATATATATTTATATATATATATATTTATTTATTTTAAAAATAAATATCCTTCCATATTCCTTTAATATATGTATGGGCTGAAAAATATTTTGCATGCTGCTTATCGTTATATTTATCTAGAACTAATACCAGTCGTAAAAAAAGTGTAAATGATTTTAGCAAAAGAGATCAATTGCTTTATTGATAAAACCGTGATAATAAAGCCAGTTTGTTTAGATCTCCTTCATCAAATGTGCGTGGGCTGACTAAAAATAATGAAAGTGATTCTCCTCGGGTACGTATTATCAATGGAATAAATAATTGGTTTAAAATATCCAAAAATGGATCAAGTTATGGGGAGTAATTTTCTTTGAGCTAATTTTCATCAAGTTAAACGAATGCATTAATAACCTAAAATTTTACTTAAGGCATTTTGTTTTGGCATTGGCAATTGATGAAAAAAGCTTATAATTTCGCCGGCAATGCGTTTCCTCTAAGATTATTATAGTGGATACGCATAAAAAATTGTTCAATGAAGTTGTAATATAATTTTATTAAAGGCTGGGAACGGTGGGTCAATAATCTTGAGTGGTAGCGATAATAATCTTAGGACAGTGTAGTAAAATAGTGCTGAGAAAAGAAATGAATAAACGTTATCATTAAGTATACTAACTTAGATATAACTTAGGTTGTTCGGGCGGTGATAACAAGTCTTACAATCAAGTTTGCGGTCTTGATATAAAAACCTGGCCCATTAATTACTTACATATGTTAATATAAACTAAGAATTGTATAGTGTAGAAAAGGCAATTCATCCAGTAGATCGGTTTCGTCCTAATTGGGAATTCATCCGCGGCTAACTCTGACCGGTACATGATGAGTTCCCAATAAGGATGAAACCGGTCTACTGGATGAATTGCCTTTTCTACACTTTACATTTCTTAGTTTAAACTGACATATGTTAGTAATTAATGGGCCAGGTGCTTATATCAAGAACGCAATTTGGATTATAATAATTAATAACTAAGATGATGATAATATTGCTGCTAAAGATGATGATGATGCTGAAGAGGAAAATGATTATAATTATGAAGATGATAAACTGGATGGTAATGTTTGTGATGTTGATGGTGGTGGTGATTCAGATGATGATGATGATGACAATGCTGTTGTTCTTGATAATGATGATGATAATTATTTCGTAGAAGATGATGATAATGTCTATGATGATTTTGATATTTTACAAAAAATAAAAGCAAATATAATTCAAAGTTTCTTAAAGTACTAACAAACTAACAAAATTGCAACATACACACAATGTTGTACATGCCACTTATTAAAATATATTTTAGCAATATTATTTACTTCGTCACATATCTAACCTGCGTATGACTGGCTGGCTTTTATATGCCAAGTAAATATTAGACGATAATAACAGTCTTTTGCAGCCGGTCGGTGTGTTGTACGAGCTGTTCAGCAAACATACAGTTATAGCTAATTAGTGAAGACCGACACACTAGCAATGCCAGAGACTAGTTAACTCTGCATTTCATCGTCCTAATTATCCACATGAGTGCAGCCGTAGACGGATTTCGATGATCATACAATTACCAACAATCTGCCCAGAAGTTTCAAATTCGAACTACTTCTATTGCAAAACGTAACAGAGTCATAAGTTAGGGACATAAATTGCTCAGTTGTCATATGACTAATAGGTAGCGTAAATGTATAGCTAAAAATGAATTTAACTCACATGTCCGTTTATTTTGTCAGAGTATGAAAAGAATTAATGTCAAATTTTCGAGGAGCCTGTAATATTTTTTAAAACTTAAAAAGAAAAATTGATCACAATTGAACGTAATACACACTGTATGTGCTTTACACTGGTTTTATAACATTTCAATGTGAACTTGCAAGGAACCGCGGCATATTTCAATTTAATAATTAGCTTTCAACTCAGTATGACAAATCAGCAAATGAAATAAAATCAAATTAAATTTCATGCCTAACATCTGTTCCAAAAATGTGATGGTGAACAGTGAGATGTGTGAATGAAGCGTGAGATCGACGGAATCAAACGAGCACATTAGCATTTCTATTAAAGGAGCTGCTTTTTTAATCAGATAGCTAATATAAAATTTAATTACTGCTTTTTTTCGCCACTAAGCACGAAACAAATGTGCATGAGATTATACTTTCCGTTCATGCTGTCTTTGGTTTATTCTTGTGGTCAAAACTGAACTAATTTGTTAATAGGTTCGCAACACCTAATACATACAAGATAGCTAATAGCAGGTTTAGTCTTCAGTTATTCGTTAACTACGGCGAAATTATGCATTTTATAAAAGTATAATTCAATTTCCATTCCACCAATAATTAAACTACAGTTTTTAATAGTTAGATACTGCTTATTGCAGAGAACTAATATATAAATATAATATAATATATATATATATATATATATATATATATATATATATATATATATATATATATATATATATCAGTATGTACCTAGTAACAAATTAGTTCAGTTGTGACCAGAATGATAAACCAAATTCAGCAAACGGAAAGTATAATCTCGTGTTCATTCGTTTCTGTGCTTACTGGTGATTCATCAGTGGGAGCCGGTATTAAGCCCTATACCCTCTCTCTCGATATATATATATATATATATATATATATATATATATATATATATAGGTGAGAAATGTGTGGCAATTGGACGGTACAATCTCCTTTACGAATGTGTACACCAACAGTAGTAGAGTTAACCTTACATAAAGTTTTCGACAATGCGACTTGAAAGCCAACTCATTATATATAACATATATCCCGTGTCTGTAATGGGTGGCAGAACTTTGATTGTTTTGTCAGTACCTGATATAAACTCTATGGTTGCGAATAGGTGCATTGTGCCAGAAGCTTTTAATGTCGACTTCAGACGATGTACATTAGCATGTGCAATTTGTCAATCCTCAATTTATTACATAACTACGCGGGCTACCGCGATTGTAATAGAATACAGGTTATGCAATTAATCAGTGATAGATTGCGCCAGTGATGATAATATTTATTTAAATAAAAATATGAATGCTCGATATACGTACTGATCCAGTTATGTTTAACCGGTCGCACAGCATGGAATATCTACAGTCAGTTATAGGTATTAACGTGTTTCGGCTCCCATGCATTGAGGTTGCATGCTGACTAATCAGTTTGCCGATGTGCTTTGATGATGACCATGGAAGGTCGAAACGCGTCAATAAGAATGAAAAATATAAGTTTTTCTATGCTGTACGGCTAATTACATACAATGGGTTTGTTGCTCATATGAAGCTTGCCAGCTTGATTTAAACACATATAAAAAAGAAAGCAGCTAATTATTATGAAGTGATATCAAAAGCTATGGTGTTATTGTCATTGACAGAAAAGCATTTCCTGAAAAGAAAATCGAAACTTCATTCTAACATTTATCCGAATAACACGCAAAGTATATTGATGAATGAAAAATGAACGATGCGACGAAAAGCAGCAATTATGCCGAGTTCTCAAATCCCAAAATAATCTTATTTGCGCATATGGTTTGATCATGTTTTGAGAATGGCAATTCTTAGGAAATATATATATGCTTTAATTTTACTCTAAAGCACATACTACTATGAATGTAATGTCGCCAATTACTGTTGAGTAATCAGAAAGCACGAAAAGCAAGCGGAAATATAATTACAACTTTTGTTTGAGATTAAATTACTATATTCTCCTGTTCCTGTTTTAACTACCTTATTGCTAGGGTGCAATGAAATGAAAAATGAAAGTGTTGGTTCTCTTAGAAACCGTGAGCATATAACGAATTACCTATTTAAGAGGTGTTATGGATTATAAATATTAAGATTTAGCTAATTTAAAGCACTAAGCGGCATAATTAATGCGAAGAAAAATTAGAAATATTTTCCAAACATGCTCTTCTTATTTCTTTTTATCATTTTATACAATTGCCTGTCGGAAAATATGAATGTCTGTGCTCAATTGTAAGTAGTGGCCAAGTTCTTAAAATATTTCTTTGTTTTGGCAAATTTTTGTTGTCAACGTGCTCGTGGATGCGAATAAGTGAGCTCAAAAGATAATATATTATCTGAAAAATGGAGGTGATTTTTTCTAGGTTTGCGCAGTGCTATCGTCACACGTAAGCGTACCCTGTCAGAAAACACACGAAGAATTTACTTACGATAATATAAATGCATGTAATGAGGCATAGCTAACAGTTAAACCAACCGGGAAGTTAAGGAATAAATAGAAAAATAAATAAACATCCAATAGACGAAAGATTTGTTTGCCTGAACGCAGAATGGAACAATATAATGAATAAACGTAAGATCGACAAGGCAAATTGAACAAAGTAAAGATGTTTTGTGAGTTGACTTTATATTCTAGAATTATATATAAATATATATATATATATATATATATATATATAAACCGTCAAACATAAAAGAAAATTAAATTCCATTTTCGTCCTTATTATGATTTCATCATGTGACTGCTGACTTGCCGTTGCATGAAATTGAAACAAGGAGTTATTTCGTCAGGTTCTCGCATCTCATCCACTACGCAAACCTATGTATAATCAAATAAAGCCTTGTAATTAGATATATATATATATATATATATATATATATATATATATATTCTATTTATTTGTTTAAGGCAATATTTAAATATTAATTAGCTCGGCATAAGACATTTGCCTTTGTTCATTATATATAACCTCGTTCTGCAGCTTGATTAAAAGTGCATACTTGCTTAAAAGTGTAACTTGCCTACTTTCCACATGTTATAAAAAAAATTCCTACATAACCAGTTTAAACTGAATCGGTAACATGCTGCCTTGTTGATGCTAAACATCTGTGTTGACTTACTACTGTTGCTGACGATTCTCCATCTGCGATCTCGTGGCAGAGTTTGTGACAGGAAAACTTTGGTTAGGTATAATCGTTGAAATTTTATCTCAATGTTAAAATGAATTTTTCCATTTGACTTATATTTCCGGTTGATAGGCAGCCTATATACCTATATGTATAACTATTTCTTCATTGTGATACACACAAACACACACACACACACACACACATATATATATATATATATATATATATATATATATATATATTAATATAGCGAGATAAATTTTGTGCGTTGAACAGCTGAAAACGGGTCGGTTTTCATCTGAATTGATATATCTTTGGCGGCGGAATTTCAATGTCAACTTTTCTGTTTTATCCTTTTTATCAGACTTAATGAGTAGGAAAAGAAACGTTAGTTATTTAGTCTGAAGCTTTTTGACATTCAGAACCTAAAATGTAATCAGTTGGCAAATTTTTACATTTACAGACATATTTTTATCCTCGTAGTTTACATTTTTATACGTACTCTGATCACGTACAAGGTCTGCAGATATTCCAAATTTCAGCTTTTAAAATAATTTTTTTAATTGTTAGAATATCTCGACTGTGCACCAAATTGAAACGCTCAAGAATGAATCATGAAAAAGTTTTAAAGAAAATAAATTCAGATTTCGGTATGCCAATGATAAGCTTTTCGGGTCAGCGAGAAAAGTAATAGAATTTTTAAAATGCGAGTTTGGAGACCTTCCGCTAAGATTAGCCTCATTCTAATAAAAATTAAAATAAGTCGCAAAGATATTGCAATTAATACATACAGCTTAACGCCTGAATTATTGAATTATTCAGTAGATAATGCAGAATCCTGTTGCTAAATCTTACCAATTTCAAAAATATTTTTTTGCAAATATTCACGCAGCACACTTCCAGCAAATGCATCATATGGAAAACGATTATATTTTTAAGGAAAACCTTTTTTTAAAATATTGCTCCTGGAATGATATGTATCAATTATAAACAACATGCATCATCGAGACGTCTACTAATTCAATATTCGACAAATCGTCATAAACAGGATTGTGTTTATACTTCTTCCTCCAATTTGATATATTTTAAACTTATACCTGACTTATTAATCAACAAAACAGATGACTAGTAAGCTGGAAACTCGTCTTTCTAGCATGGAAAAATAAAGTTATTGACTTTCAAGGATATTCTAAAAATCATTATTTACGAAGTAGCTGCAAGCCAGGATCACAGTTTAACGAAAAGCAAATTTAGAAAAATTTTGTCTACATTTTAAACCATTGATAATGCAGGTGATAAAAATCATGAGATTAAAAATGATAAAATAAAAAAGATAATGATGATTTTAGATATGATGATACTACTATTTCTACTAACTTTATTACTACTACTACTACTACTACTATTACAACTACCACTACCACTAATACTACTACTATTACAACTACCACTACTACTAATACCACTACTACTCCTACAACTGCTTTACTATTACCACTATTACTATTACTACGACAACTACTATTACTACTACAACTACTGTACTATTACTACTACAATTACTACTAATACTACTTCTACTTCTACGAATAATACTACTACTTATAATAATAATATAATTATTAAAATAATGGCAGTCACTTCTATTGCAAAATGAAGTAGTCCTTGTCACAATATTTTTACATTTTTTATTCGAATTCGGCTAATAATAAATAAAAAAATCAGAAAAAATTAAAATTTAGAGCGATTAAACTTCCGGTGATATTGAGAATTTAGCCGAGCAGAGTGGTGAGGTTTATTCTGCTCGAAAACATGCGGTTTTAGTTAAATATTGAAATGATTAAAAATATTTTTGATAAAAATGAGCATATTATTGAACTATGAGATTTAATATAATTATGGCGTGAATTTTATCGACGATTGATAAGTTAGTGATGACAATGAAGACGACAAATGTAAAGAACAATGATCAGCGGCGAAATATTAACATTTATTCGATTAATATCGAAGATATTAGAAATATTTGAAGTGAAAATCAAGGTGCCAAATTTATTTAGGCAAATAATTTGATTGGTATATTGAAAAATGGCTTTAGGTGATGAATTATTAGTTACTTATATTGATTATATTTTGATGAGATAGCCATATTGTTTTTAATCGTGATAGGGTTGACAGTAATAATGTTATTAATAATGTTGAAATGTAGAACGATAATGGTGTGTTGGAGATGGCAAAAGAGGAGAAAAAGAATAAAATTGTGAATCTGAATGTCTACGGCAATTCGGCTAGTTATTATTGTGTAACTTATAATATAAATCATTGATTTGATAGTGTTCTAAATGAAATGGGGACACTGAAACCGATAAAAATCCAGATGATTTGCAATAAAAAAACGGGTATGGCCAACGTACACGAGATAATATATGGCACGAATATTATCAGGAGAAAAGGTCTAAATGGGGATTATATGCCTAATTAATAAAAAAAATTTAGATGGGATAAAAGGCCAAATATTGGCAGACCAGAAATATTACTCGATTGTAAAGGTCCAAAATTTATAGTCGATTTTAAATGAATATTTATAAACCGACAGTTTGATGAATCATACCACGACGGACTTTCTAGATAATGCTCCAGAACCCAGACAGGCATATAGTGCTTAAATTATATATATATATATATATATATATATATATATATATATAATATATAATTTTATTTGTTTATTAACATATATAAACAACAATTTCTTTCGAACATACTTAGCAAATACTAACGTCAATTGTCTGGTTCACATTTTACGGAAAAGTTAATTCAATTTCGTTCCGGCAATATCTTTTCTATTTGAAAAAGGTTTGGATAGGCAAAAAGGCAAGCGAAATAAGTTTCAAAAGAAAAGAAAATATTATAAAATTTAACGATAATTCTTCTATAATAATTAGTTTTCACATGTTTAATTTGTTTTTTTCGTACTGGTGAATAAAAAAGCTCAAATTGTATTGTACACAATCGCTTTCGCTTCATCCATTGTGACAGATGTATTACATGAGTTTTATTTCTCAAGTAAATTGATCGGTAAGATGAATGGAAATAGCATTTCTACAATATATAATGAGATATTTTGTAATGCGAGCCTAAATAAAGTTCAAACTATCCTTTTCATGTCCACAAATAAAAAGAAATTTTATCAGACACAAGAACTGTTTCTTTCTCATATTTTTCTTGAATATCCACAATTGATCATCTCATTATATATAAATTTATAAGACAAACAAAATAGAAAAATATAAATACTGAGAGAGTGTTAAATGAAGGAATAACCAATCAAATGCGTACATCACCTCCAGTTCAAGCTCAATGCTCGATTCTTCTGCTTGCAATATAAATACATTTGCAAGTTGTCGATCAAGTTACGTTAGCCGATTGACCAGTCGGTTAATTAATCGAATGAGAAAACATTGCAACTAAAATTCCTGTTTTAAATCAAATGGCGATTACACGTCTGGAATTGCGCAACACATCGCTGAAGCCGCATTCTTATGAAATCCAAATTTAGCATTTATCGTAATTACTATATGCAATGACAGAAGGGTTTTAGCCACATACGAAGCTTTACAAATAGCAGCCGGATTTATGCAAGCTGAAAAGCCTTCTTTATTTCACTCACTCACATTTCACAGTTTACATTTTTTCGGTCTTCCATATTATATATATATATATATATATATATATATATATATATATATATATATATATATATATATATATATATATGGAAAGTAAGAAACGCTTATTGTATCTGATAAAAATTTCTATTGCTCATGGATAGGGTATTATGAATATAATAAGTTTAAAATTCGTAAGTGATTATAAATATTATAGCTATTAGAAAAGTAAATGAAGCAAGGAGCTATATTAACCTTCTTCCAAACAACAATATTTAAGTTATTTTCTAACAACTTTTATTGTCAAAGGCTCCAGTTAAATAGAAAGTCAACATAAATTATTCGATCCAAATAATTAAATTGGTATTAGCTTTTTCTCTCCTCTCTTTCTCATTGGTTCTTTTATTTTGTCATTTAAATTCAGAAATATTTAATCACATATTGCAGCTGAAACTTTGAAAAAATATTTTGTTTAATGTTATATGGAAACCTAATATTTGATCTCCCGTGGGTTTATAGAACTTATTCGAATTCCGCGGCAAGTTCTGGAGAGTACGTGATGAGTTCCCAATATGGACGAAACCGGTCTAATGGATTAATTGCATTTTCTACACTATAAAATGCGTATGGTATACTGACAAATGTATGTACATAATGGGTCAGTTGTTTATATCAAGACCGCAACCTTGATTATAGTAATTCTAAAAATTAAGTTTGCGAACACGAAATATCCACCAGTTCTTTGGATTAACCAAAAGCAGAGCATATGAAAGCTTATGTCAGCTGCAGGTACTGATGCATTTTTAAATTCCATCGTTAGTATCTGAGTTCGATGAGCAACTAACAAACGAGGGCCAAACACTCATGCATGTTCAAGATATGGTAAACCAGATATATGGCTCTCATCCACGGAAATATCGCATACAATGTTCTTCACTGGAAATTTTGTCTGCGTAATTACTGTGTACTCCAAAACAATATATTTTTTTCAACTTTTTCCACGCGTAAAGTAGTTTAACATTTAAACTATCATTTATTGTGACAAAGATCATAACAAATCTTTTTTTAACTGATATATGCATTACGGTTTGACCCATGTTGATCAGATTTCCGTCGTGCTTTGATGAAAACAGTGGGAGATCGAATCATGTTAGTACACGCCGTTGGCAGCCATACCACCATGTTGGGCAAACTTGATGCCAAGCATTATTTTCACCATCGTTGCAACCAACAAATTTGTGTTTACTTCAAGCTCGCAAACTTGATTTAAATAATTGTTACCACCACCTGCGCAATCAATTATTGTTAAATTGTATTGCTTATATATGTATATGTGGCGAAAGCTGCAAACAGTTAATGTTCGTGACTGCATAGAAATTGTGTAGCCGATATTTCCAGTCAAGTTCAATGTATGCGAGACTGCTAGAGGTGAGAGCCGCATATCTAAATTTGATTTCCATATATATTCATTGCGGTTTGATCCTCGCTAGTCAGTTTGCCGTCGTACTCTGATGATGATCATGGAAGGTCGAAACACGTCAGTGCGTTGCGGCTGGCGGTAGTTTTGTTATGTTGTTCGACGACTGGTTAAATACAATGGGATTGGTGTTTACTCCAAGCTCGCAAACTTGATTTAAATAAAAAATTTGTGTTTTTTTAACCTATTTATGCGTGACGAATGCTACGGAAAGGCTGTGCTTCTGAGTACACAGAAATGGTGCAGGCGACAACTTCAGTTAAGTAAAATTGATGCAAAACAACTGTGAGCGAGAGTCGCATGCGTGGATTTCCTTACCGTGGTTACACATTACGATCTGAAATTCCCATGTTGATTCGCCGCCGTGCACTGCCTATGAGCTGAGATGGCCAAAAATCGTCAATACATGCAAGCTATGTTTAATTTTGTGATATTTTACAAAGGGTTATAAAAATGGTATTTGTGCTTATCTCTAGTAAGCAAACCTGATTTATATAATTGTTTTCATTAACAAAAAAACTTTTTTTTGAACTGCGACATCGTTCCTGCTGCTTTGTCAGCGGAGATTCTAACTAACATTTATGATATAATCAGCATAATAATGTTAATTCAAATATGTATTATACAAAATTCTGCAACAATATACATTGAGCTACATTACTGAAACTTGTTTGATTAAATGTCAAAACGCAAATTAAGGAATTCAATATCGAATTAGATGTGAATTGACAAATTTGGTTCAAAATGCATTTAATGCACAAATAACGGCAAATTTTATCATAATCAAGTAGAAGAACATCAAATAAACACGAATCCATTTACTTAAATCAAGGTTGAGAACTTGTCATAAAAACATCCATTTATGTATATATATATATATATATATATATATATATATATATATATATATATATATATATATATATATATATTAACAAAGGTACTGGAATTTATGACAAGCTTGCGATAAATGATAGTTAAATTGCCTAAAACACCAATCCATTTATTTAGCCGGACGCATAAAATCGTAAAGCAATAATTAGTTATACATTCTGCCTGATTTTGACCACCTTCGAACAAAGCGTATAACAACCGACTAACGGTGTTGAAGCGAAAATAATTTTAAAAATAAATATAAATGAGGTTATTTCGATGATTTAATGCTGTTCAAAAGAACGTCTAAGCACATCAGTAAAAGCCGCGGAAAGTAGTATTTCTGTGCTGTGCATCTGGTAATGAAATGAGGATGCTGCTTATTCTTGGAAGAAAAAATGAAACCGATGGAAATACGCCTAGCTACAGACAGCTGTGCAACCATGTTATATAACTAGCGACTTTTAAATCAAAACTAGTGCTGCTCTGTTTCGTTCCAATGTGTTGTTTGGATTTTTGAAGAGAGCTTGGTTTGCGTAATTGCGTGAAATTTGCAAAAATGTAAAATACGAATAATAATATTCACAACTGAAAATCACATCGATATATATTTAATAAATTTGTGATGCAGAGTTTATTTTTGTCAATTTGACTGATCCGTTTTTGTGCAATTCGCCATCTCGTTTGCTAAGTAGTATAGTCTGTATCTCCTGAAGAAGTTATGGTTGAAGCAACACAAACACACCTACGTATAATACTTAATGGTTAACATGGGTAGTAAATTTAATGTTGAAGTGATAACAACTTCTACTTTAGACAAATTTAGCAAACAGCAAATTTCAGTTAGAAAACAACATCAACAACAACAATTACATATTTTTAGGATCCATCTACGCAGTTCCGTTTGATAATAGTACAGCCTAAATTGACCTTAGAAACGTTCAAGTCCACAGTCCGTTAAAGATGATTAACTAGACCTTAGTATGCATGTAATATAATTGAAAACATTCACTGCTAATACGCAAAAATGGAAGTATGTCCCATTGAAGGTGAATAATCTTCCGCAGAACAGTCAATATCCCAAAACTTGCGAGTGTCAAATCAATAGACTTAGGTTACACAACTAGTTATTGAAGCTTTAAGACGCACACACACACACACATGTGCACAAACACCAACATAAAGAATCGAGAAAATATGAGAGAAACAATCCATTTAGTGACTATAGAAATTTGGCGTGGCAATTAATTTTTGTAAAAATAATCAGGAAATAAAAGTACTCTGTTGAAAGCACAAATTGTTGAGCAAGATAAGATGTTATTTTATTGAACAAAATGGTAACGTCTATAGGCAATACAATTTAACAATAATTTTTTGCGCGGGTGGTGGTAACAATTCTTTAAATCAAGTTTGCGAGTTTGAAGTAAACACCAATCCCATTGTATTTAACCAGGCGTCGAACAACATAATTTTGTTATGTTGTTCGACGACTGGTTAAATACAATGGGATTGGTGTTTACTTCAAGCTCGCAAACTTGATTTAAAAAATGGTAACGTCATTTGACAAAATTTATATAATGTGCTAAGTTAAGAATATAATTTGGTGCCTGCTTGCTATCGTCTCACCAAAAAGAAATGTAATATTTCAAACTTAAATTAAAACATGAAAGACAAAATGTGGAAAATTAATTTATTATATGGGTGGGTAAAGTGCAACACAACGAGTCCGTGCTCCTGCAGGCAGGTGATGCAAGTCTCTTCGTTTGTTATAATTTAAATCAATCTCTTAATATTTTTTTTATTTATGGGTCAGCTTCTTGATTAAGCTTTCAAGATATTTCAATCATTGTTATACATCACTTATAAAATTTATTTTAATACCTAATAAAAGCTTATTGATCAAGCACAATTATAATTCATTAACTTTCTTAAATATTAACATGACAATTTGTTACAAAAATATGAACATATTCCCAAACAATTTAAACGTTGGTGGGTTGGTAAGAAGAAATGCTAAAAATTAGTTGCACATTGCTGCACGGGCGATAATAAAAATTTTTATTTGGTGTTGATCACCCAGTAAAAAATGAGTAGTCAGTAAGTGTGAAACGAATGTTCAGAAGATTATACGTTCCGTTCATTCAGTCTTTGGCTTAACCTTCTGGTCATAATTGAACTAATTTGTAACTGAGTGCGCAACACCTAATACACAATTGCATATATATTAATTCTCCACCAGAAACAGTATCTAACTATTATATATTTAATTGAATGATATCATGATTACCGCGAAATGTGATAACTAATATTGATCAAGGCCAAAAATGAAGGGATTTGCTGGAGTAACATGTGTTCAGAATTAGTGGCAATTCTGAATTTTGGGGAACTTAAGCATAAAATAAAATCTATCGTACTGGTGTCATGTACAGACTCGGTAACCATAGTGTTCGTACCAGGTACTTACAGGTTCGCTATATGTGGTATATACAACAAGTTACCGTCAAAGTTTCATTTTAGAAGACTTTATATGAAGTTAGCTTCACTATTTCAGGTTTACACATTCATGTAGGGGACTGTACCGTCCTATTTTTCCACATTAATCACCAAGATATATAGTGGGTAAAGAGCATAATATGGGCTGCAACAGATAGGTAAGCACGAAACGAATGTGCAACAATTGATACTTTACCGTTATGCTGTCTTTGTTTTATACTTCTGGTCATATTTTACTTATTTATTAGTGGGTGCACAACATTTAATACACAAGTTCATTTATGTTAGTTCTACACCACAATTAGTATCTAAAATGAGAACAATTATTTTCAATCAAGTTTGCGATTTTGATACGAACAGCTGACCCATTAAGTACATACATTTGTCAGAATAAACTAAGAACTGTATAGTGTATAAAAGAAAGATCCTCCAGTGGTCTGATATTGTCATTATTGGAAACTCATCCCGTACATTACAGAATTTTCTGCTGACAGGGCTCGAACCTGGGCACATTTGCTTCGGAATATTTTGCTCCAACCACTGAGGCACCCTGCTGCACACTACACACAATTTTAAGTTATATACTAATTAATGTTTCTTGGATAGCCTTTCCTTTAGGTGGACCTTATGTGGCATTTCCAACTAACTAGCCCAAATCTGTCATTGTGTAACAGAAATCCCGCTACCTGTAGACGTGGTAATGAATTAAAATTTTCTATAATACAAATCCATTTTTGCTGCGTGGGCTGTGATAATAATTATTTTAAATCAAGTGCACGAGCTTGACATAAATAACTTTCTCATTATGAAAATACATTTTTCAGTATAAACTTAGCATTGTATAATGTAGATAATGCAAATTATCCAATACACAAGTTTGGCCCCAATCGCGAACTCATCACGTACTGGCCATAATTTGCCATGGACAGTATAGATTGCTTAGTTTATACTGAAATTTGTATGTACATAATGGGTCAGGTGTTTATATCAAGATCGCAACCTTGATTAAAAATAAGCGTTAATAATATTTTATACATTTGTGTAGTGTCTTCGGTTAAAACATTTAAAAAATAGTTGTTAAAATATTTAAATCTGAAGAAGGGCGAATTAAGGACGAGTGCATTCTTTAGTACAGAGTACGAAAAATTCCAGTGTGAATGGTGAAGTTCTAATCGGAATTTGGGTAGGTCGCTTTGATATCGCATATTTCCGTTACCGACATGGTTTAACTATTAATGATTCGTTGTTACTAGCTTGAAAGGACACATCACCAATTTCTCAATAAGGTTCAGCCTAATTTCCAGGTTTAAATTTACTACGCAGCTATTAAGTTACTCGCTTGTAGTGTTGGGATATGTGAACCGGGCGACTAATATCAGTGACAGCTTCAAATGACGATCGTGAAGGAGCTAAATAGTTAAAATAAGAACCATTTCAAAAACAATACAACTTCCGACCAGGGTGTCAAATTTTACAAGATTGTACTCATCATTCAATCATAGTTAAATATAACGTTAATAAGTTTATGTTAACTTAAATAAGTGAGGCACTTTTTATCAGCTATGATTTTAAGAAATATTCAGATAGTGCTTTCGAAACATTTTTTCGTCGAAATAAATGTATTAATAAAGAATTTGCATTAATTAAAACAAAAGCATGAACGTATGTAGGAGGCACATTTTTGTTCTTCTAGTTCATATGGAAAAAACTCAACTTCATATCTTTAATGATTCTTGTAAACATGGATAAAAGAAACCTTATTATGTAAAACTATGTTCAAATAATAAACATTCCTACCGTCAGTTGCACCGAAAGGCGCATTTCAAACTTCCTTATGCACCTTTAGAAACTTTGTGTTGTGGAGAACTAATATATATATATATATATATATATATATATATATATATGATATATATGCAATTATGTACTAGATGTTGCGCACTGAGTCATAATCGAACTAATTGTTACGAGGTGCGCAACACATAATATATAATTCATTTGGTACCATCTGATCACGACAAAAGAATAACTAAAGAGGAAGCAATCACAATGAATATATAGTTTTCAAATTCGAGATGCGTCTCTAGCCTATAGCAGTCTCAAATTCATTTTACTTGATAAATGTTACAAAGTTAAACTGGCATTTTTTGTACCGGTTGTGATGCCATTGAGCTAATCTCAGTTTGCTAAATTGGTAAAATCACCACTCTCATTTTATGTATCCAAGCGCACAACAAAACAAGACTATCGTCAGTCCCAAGTACGGACGCGTTTCGACCCTCCATATTAAATTTCCGAGCGTGACGGAAAACTGACTTACTAGGATCAAAGCGCATTGCAAATATATATATGAATGAAAAATCATATATGTAGCTCTTCTCCTAGTTGTCTCGTTTAAATTTCACGTGACAACTTGTTATCATACTATCAATTCAGTGCATAGCAATGAATTAGCAACTGCTAAATTCGTTCCCCATTAACTTTAAATTTATTTAATTTGTAACTCTGTGTATAAATTAATGTTACATTTTTAATGTCAAAATTCCTCCTTTATAGACATGCATCGAAAAATAAACTCAGTCTTTGTGTCAAGCTCTGCCAATTTGTCATCTGGTGTCTCGGAGCATGTCGATTTTAGTACAACGTTCATAACTTACTCGTATATGCTGAGTGTGGCTTGTAACGCGCTAGGTTTGGAAAATGAAATTCGTCTCACAAACTTGCATTATTAATTAAATAGAGCACGCATACTGGATATAACGAATAACCCCATTTAAGTTAATCGATCGCACAACGGAACAAAACGACCGTCAATTACTGACAGTAATTTTGCTATGTTGTGCGACTGTTTAAATACAATGGGATTGGTGTTTATATCAAATTCGCAAACTTGATTTTAGGAATTGCCTCCAACACCCCCGGAATCAATGATTGTTTAACTCGCAAGATTGTCAGCTATGATACTAATTGACTGGTGCATGTAATCAAAACGGATCAAACTATTTATAGGGACCACCTCAGCAGGGAATTAAAAATATTATCAAATAAATTCAGCATTTCAAACTTATTACTGACTATATATAGAAAATACAATTAATCAATAAATGATTGCGCAGGTGGTGGTAACAATTCTTTAAATCAAGTTTGCGAGTTTGAAGTAAACACCAACTCTATTGTATTTAACCAGTTGTAGAACAACATAACCAGTGCGTTGCGAATGGCGGTAGTTTTGTTATGTTGTTCGACGACTGGTTAAATAAAATAGGATTGGTGTTTACTTGAAGCTCGTGAATTTGATTTAAAGAATTATTACTGACTAGTCTGCAAATCTAAGTAGTCAGCTACAATTACCTTTCCGTTAACATGCGCCAGCATGCGATAGAAATAAATAAATTAATTGCTAAAAGAATTTTCTTTTGATAAAATGCGAGAATTTAATTTTAAATCAATCTCCCATAGTACAACTTCATTTTCTGACTTTCGCTAGAACACTAATTACAATTGTTTTAACTAAACCAATCAGATTTTTTACGCATTTATGTGCTTGCTGAACAAAGTTATACAGGTAAATTTGCTTATTCGGAAAAATGTGTAGCATTAAAAAGAAGCCTGATTAGTTGCATATGCTACTACAAAGAAAAATTTATTTTGTGTGCGCGCATGCAAGTAGATTACTTTTTTTAATTGTAGGAAGTTTGTAAATAATGCAATGCAAATTTCCTTTAGTTTCTAATTATGAATCTGAGCTAGATGTTGTATGCATTTGCATGCAAAATTCCTCAGTATTAAATAATCCTTTTAGACTTGGGTCGAACATAGGAAAAATGGTTTATTTCAAACTGATTTAACAACACCGCAATTTTAATCATTGTGATTAACGGAATTAACATTAGCATTATACTTTAAATGGTCAAATAGTTAAATTGAATCTGATTAGGTGCCGTGTATATACCACTCTTATAAAATGCCATATATTTAGCAAATGATACAGTCTAACCCGATGAGTTCATTAAAGCTAGTTTGCGAGCTTGAAGTAAACACCAATCTCATTGTATTTAAACAGTCGTCGAACAACAGAAAATCTACCGCCAGTCGCACGCACTGAAGCGTTTTGAACTTCCATGATCATCATCAGAGTACGACGGCGAACTGTTAAGCGAGGATGAAACCGCAATGCAAATAAATATGAAAAGAAAATTAGATTTGCGGCTCTCATATCTAGTAGTCTCGCATACATTGCATATGACAGGAAATGTCGGCTGCACAATTTCTTTACAGTACAATTAAATGTTTTCAGATTTCGCCACACACACACACGTATATATATATATATATATATATATATATATATATATATATATATATATATATATATAGGCAATATGATTAAAAATTAAATGATTGCGCGTTTTATCGTAACAATTCTTAAAATCAAGTTTGTGATCTGAAAGTAGACACCAATCCCTTTGTATTTAACGTGTCGTAGAAAAACAGCAAAACTCACGTCAGTCACAAGCACTAACGCGTTTCGACCTTCCATGATCATCAACAGAGTACGACGCCAAACTGACAAGCGATGATCAAACAGCATTGCATATATACAGTAAGCAAAATTAGATGTGCGGCTCTCACCTCTTGTAGTTTCGCATACATTTTACTTGACGGACAACTTGACCAGTTTTCAGAGCTTGATCGAAGTATTTGGCCAAACGGATTGTTAAAGCCGCATTGTAAGGACGGCTAATGCTACTGAATTGAGCCACGCTTACTCTGAGTCTCTTCGTAATCGCTACCCCCTAAATGTTCAGCCACAGGAGGCTTCCAGAAAACTCCCAAAACTGAAAAAGGCCAACCAAGCTATTATAGAATATCGCGGTTTTTCTTATTATGGAAATCAGAACGATTTAAAGGTCGTACGACCCATATTTGGCGTGAAATTATAGCCCAAAATAAACCACCATCAACCTATATCAGTCGTGATAAACTGCAATGGAGGGATCAATATCAGCAAAATAAACTTTTCGTAGTTGAAATAAAGAGCAATCCCATTTACGCGTTCTCATAAAGTTGCTACATCATAGATACACATGAAATATTTATCTGAGAGTACGAGAGTTTTCATCGAGGTAAGTGCTCAAACCGAGGTAAAACTAAATGCACAAGATATATTTAAAATTCCTTGCACATCTAAATTCGTCAATAAAACTTTAGAACTTCTACTTTCATCTTTAGAGCAGGACGGAATAAATTATGCTTACACTGCATTTGACTGAAAACGTTGATAATTTTAGCTTGAAATACTAAAGTTCATACAATCTGAAAGCAATTCAGATTCAGTTAATTGATTAGAGAAAATTGTTTAAATAATGTAGTAGCAAATAACGGTACAAGATTTACACAAAAACCAGGCAATCGAGCATAAAGGTATGGAATAAGGAAATTTAAATTTATCAACTGTGCATACGTTTTGGCCTAAATTTCAACTTCTCGAGCAATAAAACGTCAATCTGAGTAGATTATTAGTCTCTTAGTGATGGAAAAGACGAATGAGTAAGCAAAAGTTTAATTCGTCCATACCAATCCGTGTGAACACTTCAAGTTACAAATTAAAATAACATTATCTATTGCATTTGTAACAGCCCAAAATCATTTCGGCTATTACTCTCATAAATCTCATTTACAAAATTCTGATTGGTCGATTGATGGTCATTGTGTGTGGTAAGTATCACCTAACACACTACAGTTTAAATACAACTGGAATTCTGAATTCTACTCTTGCATTGAATTCCATATTTTCAACGTTTGCAAATTACGATAGTGTCGATGAACTCGATACTGTTTCTGCATAAAAAATACAATTTGTTCAGTTTCTGTATAGGGGCTTTGGTGCAGGACAAAAGCACCACTCCTTGTTCATCCTGCATTCCACGTTAGGCCGCAATCTACACTGATCAACATCCTTCCTGGCATATCAGCAGACCAAATGTGATAACTGATATCGATCAAGGCCAGAGTGTATGGTTTAACTGGAGTAACAGGTGTTCAGAAATTATTGTAATTCTCAATTTCGGTGAACTTCAGCATAAACTGATATCCATAATGTTGGTACCATATTCCGATTAGGACACCATAGTTTTAGTACCATGTACCTTTTCGGTACAATAATGTTGGTATCGGTTACTAACGCAATAGCCATAGTGTTAGTATCCTTTACAGACTCGGTATATATATTATATAGTGTGAGTTAGCATTGAAGTCGCATTGTCGTTGACTTTAGGTTATGTTAGCTTCACTATTACAGGTGTACACATTCGTCTAAGAGATTGTACCGTCCTATTATTCCACATTCTTCTACCGAATATATAGTGGTTAAGGGCGTAATACCAGCTCCTACTGATGAGTCGCCAGTAAGCACGAAACGAATGTGCATGAGATTATACTTTCCGAACATACTGCCTTTGGTTTATCCTTCTGGTCACAACTGAACTAATTTGTTACTAGGTTCGCAACACCTAATACATACTTGAATATCAGCAGACTGTTATAAAATGCAATATCTGTGACTTCTTAACTGAAAGATCCAAATCAACGTTTGGTATACACATCTACATGGAGATTTAAGCGAATACAAATTACGTTCTGTGCAGCATTGAAAGAAATTGTTTAAGTTGGCTGACTAACAATGCTTTTAAACACTCAGATGTTCAATTCGCAACAAACAGTATTTAAGTATAATATATGTTCAATTTGTTTGTATTCCAATGTTTAAACAGAAAGCGAAAAGGCTTTACATACATGGTATGAAAAACAAATTGAACTATATTTTTGAAAAATAATGTGGTGCAATTGAATGCTGAAATCCCTTTATGAATTTGTACTCGGGTATAAATAAATTTAACTTCATTTAAAGTATTTCGTAAAGCGATTCGAAAACCTAATTACTATATATAACATATACCGAGCTTATAAACTATACCAAAACAATGGTTATAAAAACTCCGAGCCCGTACATGCTACCAAAATATTAGTTTTCGAAATACCGATACCTAACATGTTTCCAGCGAAATGGTCTTCAGAATAAAGAACATGTACCGGGTAACAACAGTCAAAATTTAGAATTACAACTAATTATGCACATGTGATACTTACACCCTGGCCTTCTTCGACACCAATTATCACATTTCTAGGCAATCCCGAAATTATTTAACTAAATATATAATTGGTATATACTGTTTACTTGTAAATCAAGGTTGTCCTCTTGATTTAACCTCCTGACCTATTATGTACGTACATTTGTAAGTATAAACTAAGGTTTGTGTAGCGTGGAAAAGGCAATTCATCCAGTAGACCGGTTTCGTCCTAATTGGACAGTACGTGATGAGTTCTCAATAAAGACGAAACCGGTCTACTGGATGAATTGCCTCTTCCATTTTACACAATACTTAGTTTATACTGACAAATGTACGTACATAATGGGGCAGGTGTTTGTATCAAGATCGCAACCTTGATTAAAAAGTAATTGTTATCACATATTTAATTATATAATTTTTTTTCGGAGAACTGATATGAATGCAATTGTGTGTAAGGTGCTGCAAATCTAGTAACAAATTATTTCAAATATGACTAGAAGTATAAACTAAAGACAGCATGGACGGAAAGTGTAATCTCGTATACATTCGTTTCATGCTTACTGACAACTAATCAGTAGGAGCTGGTATTACACACTATACCCAATACTTATTTAGTCAAGTAATGTGGTACAATTAGACAGTACAATTGTGAGAATGTGTACTCAAGCAATTATTGAAGTAACTTCATATAAAGTCTTCGATAGTGCGAATTCAAAGCCAACTCCCTATATGTAAAATATACCGAGCCTATATAGCGTACCAACAAAAAGTTTTTCGATATTGACTAAATCTTGTCAAAATTGACAACAAATTCTTATCAAAAGATCCTATTTCATTTATCACATTTCGTAGCAATCCTGATAAAAATTAATGGAAAATAGGATAGTTATCCATTCTTTTATTTATGCGATCAAAAATTTGGTATTGCACACCTCGTACCGAATTAATTTAAAAAATATCAGAATGACTTACTAAATTAAGCTTGAGGAATTGGTGTGATCTCATGTACACTTTGCCGAATACTATCTAAAGTTAACTGCTTTACTGCTTAAATACGCTATCGCATATAAGATTCTACCATACAACCATCCTTCGTTTCTAGACCAAATATATATTGGATATAGAACGTATTATCGTCTCCTACTGATGAATCGCCAGTAATCACGGAATGCATTTGTACATGAGCTGAAATTGGTATATATTTATGGGCTTATTTACACTAATTTGATTCCAGGCACGTAATAATTTATAAATATTTGGAATATGTCAAAAAGCATACAGGTAGATAATGGTGCAAGACACACTTCTTATTTTAATTTTGTGTACACAATCTTGTTGTTTATAGGAGGCACTGAGTAGAAAATTCAACAATAATATACTTGCCTTTCAGTGCTATGTCAACCAATCAAATATTCGTATAAATCACCCTCCCAATAGTGCTTCAAGTACACACCGCTCACATAATCTGCCACGTAACTTAATGTAAATTCTTTTTCATTCTAGATGTCCTGATTTTGAATAGCACACTTCCAAGCGCTCTTTATATAATGAACTGTGGTGTTTTCAAATACGTAATTGAAAAATGATTTAAAGCGATTTTATGCTTCACAATTGTAAAATTTTGGTACTAATTATGTTTAAAACGACTGTGAATAGAAATTGTGCAGCAAATATTTACAGTCAAGTAAAGTGTGTTTTTGTGCCTACTAATGGTGAGAATCGGACTTTCGATAGCCTATAAAGGTGCTGAATCTCCTTAGCCAAATTGTCGTCTTGGTTTGATGCTGATCATGGGAGGTAGAAAGGCGTCAGCACATGTGACTGACAGTAGTTTTGCTATGGTTATACATAAAGGGATTGGTGGTTAACTTAAAATGGCAAACTTTATTTAAACAGTTGCTATCTCTACCTGCGCTATCAACGAGTTGATAATCTCATAGCATATACACGTTGCGAAAGCTGCAGAAATATTATGCTCGTAACTGAGAAGATATCGTGCATCCGACATTTACATTAATGTGAGGTATATATATATATATATATATATATATATATATATATATATATATATATATATATATATATATATATATGCCTACTAGGTGTGAGATCGGTGTATGTAATTTCCAATACCTGACATATGGACTTCGATATGCTTTTCGTTAGTCAGATTTCCCTCGTTCTCTAATGATAATCAAGGAATGCCTAAACGCATCGATACCTGTGACTGCCTGAAGATTTGATTTGTCCTGCGACTTGCTGGATACAATGTGGCTGGTGTTTACCTGGAGCTCGCAAACTTCATTTGACGAGTGGTTTCCGTGCCTTTCACTATTTCACGTCATGTCAACCACTAAGATATATTTGGGCAAATCATTATTGCTCCATTGATTCAAAAACAAAACAGAGATTAAATCGGCTTTGTGAAAAAAGGTCATTTCGTTTCCTTTGCTAACGTCGTGATTTTCGGGTGACGCACTTCCAAGGTTTCTCTAAATGAGTAACCGTTGTTTTGCTTCCACACACGTTATTAAAAGGGCAATTGAGGTAAAATAGGCTTCAGTTATTTATAATTCGGGAATGTATTATGTTTACAATAGCTTGTCTACTCGAGTCCCAAAAAATATTATGAAAAACAATAAAGTTTAAAACACATGACCATATACTTGTAACGGTCTTATGCGGCTTCTTAGGGCAGTAAAATAAATTGAAAAAGTTGATGGGTAGTTTTGTTTCAAGCTGTGTTTAAGTGCACGCGATGCGCAAATGGCAATGATTTCCAAGGCAACTGTTTTGCAAACAGTGTTAATTTAAACGCATACCATTCTGAACGTGAACATTTCCTGTCAAAATTGTTACATCACAGTTAGTCCCAGTGAAGGAGTTATCGAAAAACTGTGCAATGTCTCCGCCCTATAATCTGTTTCACTGCGTATTTAGACAAATCGGTTTCTTATGTTCACTTCAAACTGTGTCCTGACAGAGGAAAATGACAAACAGTTTACAAGACAAATGACATAATTGTTCCCAATTGTTTGCCAATATGATAAAAATGCATAAAACAATTATATTTGTCAGGCAACTTCACTGAATTTGTAACGCGAATGGTGTAGGCTGGTTGGTAGTGTGCATTTTCAGCTATACACACTGGCAATATATGGGTCATACGGTTAGTTAACGTTGATGGCCATAAAACTGTCCATTATCACTTTCTCAATGGATTGAATCCAAATGTCGTGGACTTTTGGGAAATATCTGGTGGCTCCAATATCGTTGAGGGAGCTTCCTGTGATTACGCCAACTTAGGTACCATATACAAAGAAGCATCAAATTAACATGGCTTTTGCCAGACCGGTGGAATTGAAAGTTTTCCAAAACAGTCTGACACACCTCCAACAACCGCATACCGAATAATGATTCACTTGCATAATATTGTTGTCATTATAGGCCTAACAGAGAAAGTCAGCCAATCAGATTATAGCCAAATATTTTACCAATTTCCAAGTAAAAATTCACCCTCAATCGTCAAATAGATTGCGAACGTGTTAACTTTTCGTGAATATCAATTTCCATGAACTGTTCAAGTTTTTATTTTAGTCAAACCGAATGGCATTTTATATGAAATAAGCTAAATTTAATTATTTAAATTGGTTGACTTTTTTAAATCATGAATTAAAGTATCATCAGTAATGAACTCCACTAAACTGTTAAAAAAAACAATTATCCGCATGGTGCACTAATTAGTTTTATTGGAAGACAAACTTTCGCACGCGTCAAATTCGTCATAACCATTTTTGGTTTCCTCAATATTTAGAGAGCCCTTTTCCTGCTTCCTTCGTCAGAGCTATTCTCATCCCGAGAGAAAGGGCATAAAATCCTTCCTGACCCTTGGTAATTGGCCAAAAACTAGAAACTGAAATTTTATCAGACTATATATATATATATATATATATATATATATATATATATATATATATATATATATAACTTTATTACCTCATTGAAATAGAAGCCACATTAATTTACTTGACTGCAATACTAATGCAGAATTTATCCAGATATGATTAAAATTTAAACCGATTTTTATAAATAGTGACGTTATAATCACGACAAGAACCGAACACATGCATTGGTATACTCAAACATTTACGCAAGTTATTTAAATGAAGGCTGCGACCTTGTTGTAAACATCACTCACATTATATAAATACACTTGCCAGTATAATCTAGACATTGTTTAATGTGGAAAGGGCAATCCATCCAGAAGACCGGTTTCGTTCTTTTCGGGAACTCTACACACAATGCCCAGAATTTGCCGTGGACAGGGCTCGAACCTGGCCAAGTCTGCTTTGGACCCTGTACGCGGCAAATTTTTGGCAGAACGCGAAGAGTTCCTAAATAGTACGAAAATGGTCTACTGGATGAATTGCTTTTTCTACGCAATACAATGCTTAGTTCACACTGAAAATGTATGTATATAATTGGATTGGTGTTTAAATGAAGTTCGCAACCTTGATTCATATACTTATTATCACTACCCGCGCAACCAATGTTCGTTCAACTATTTGCCCAAGTTTGCATGTATTAGGCATTGTGCACGTAGTGGAAATAAAATGTTATCTGAGAGATGTCAAAGTCACTATGATCAAAAGGATTAATTTTAACGACGTATATATTTTGTGTTCACTGGACGTGGGTGAGCAGGAGATCGCATTACACTTCCAGATTAACTGCCCATCCAGTTAATTAGCATTTAACACATAAATACGAAGAAATCCCCCACCAACCAAATTTTGGTCTCGAGGCATAGTGCCGAATCTTGCTGATGGGTAAACGATGTGCACGAGTCGTAATGAATAGAAAAGAGAATTCATCAATGGCTATTTAATTTGGATGCAGTATCAAGCCGTTCGCGAAAAATACGAAAAAAATGGCCATTAAAAGATCTAACTACTCACGTTGTCACCCTCAAACTTTAATGCGTCTTTATGTAGTTGCCTTGACACACTTGATTCGAGTCTTGCTGGAGGTACGGCCTACGTATGACGAGCTGCTTAATAGCAGCCAACACAAGCTCAACCAGATGGATCGTTTTTCTCACTATGTGACTTTTCATTATGAGTCTCTTGTCAAACGGCTCTCCTGATTAAGTGGATATCTAGTAAATTTTTTGGCGCATCAATTTCATGACTTTCGGCATATCTAACAATTAGATAAATGAATGCACTAGTAAATTAAAAATTTGTACATTTGCGTACATTTTGTCACAAAGCCTGTTGAACAAAAAAAGAACACAATTTTCATTAACCTTGAGTTAGGATTATTTTTATTTAATTTGATAGTGACTTCAAAAATAATTTACTTAATAATAATAATAATAATAATAATAATAATAATAATAATAATAATAATAATAATAATAATAATAATAATAATAATAATATTAATAATAATAATAATAGTATAATATATATAATAATAATAATAATATGTAATAATAATAATAATAATAATAATATTAGCAACAATATTAATAATAGGAAGGAAACTTATGATCATTATAGTTAGTTAAATTATAATTTTTGTCATGATAAATATTTTCCAGTTGTAGGTTATAAAGTCATAAAGAAACTTCTCTTTATTCGTTTGATTCTAATTGTAAATTTAAAAAATTGCCTTCAAGCAAGGCAAAGTCGTGTATCGGAAAATTTTGTTAGAAGATTAGTACGGTTTAAAATAATCAATCAAACAAACGAGAAGCCAATATTTCAGTAAAGTTAATCTAGCAGAATTTAAATGACAGCATAAATCATCATTAATATTTGAGCTTCTTTAATGCATGTTCGTGTTAATTCATATTCAGCCAGGTAATACCACAATCATTCAGCTAGAGAGAGCTTAACTGAACTATCCTGCTGTTTATATATATATATATATATATATATATATATATATATATATATATATATATATATTGGTCTTTGCGTGTATGCATTTTGTATAATTATTTTTCATGCGTGTGAACTTTGTGCAGTTATGTCAGCATCTAAGCAATAGTAGATTAACATAAATCATTTAGAGATACGATAAAGCATAATTAGAGGAAATAACGGTCAATGGTAAAGAAGTTGATACCTACCAGTTTCTTCAGTGTTGGCAATTGAGTCCATATACATATTTTGCTGCCAATCAGTTTGTCCAACTGTTCTCGGGTTTTGTGGGAGATTCTGCTGACAGAAATTCTGACTGTCGTCCTGATTACGGACATCTCTGTTCAGTAGAGTGCAATAGCTGTCCGAGGTTTGGTGTAAAAATGAAGTAGGTAACAATGGCGGACGTTTCTCCTTTCTCGCCACATTAGCTAAGAGTGATGTACCTGGTCCAGATGCTCCAAATATAGTATGACATGCTGAGGAATTGGCTTCCCCGAGTCTAACACCAGCTTGCGCCTCTGAAACAGAATACAGAGGCGAAACAATACCACTGCTTCCATAACCGCCACTTGTAGCCATGCTGCTCAGACCATTGCCAATTGGGGATGAAACCACAACCATACCACCGGTGCCAGCTTCTGGATACTGTGCAGCTGAGCTGGAGGCAAGAATAGGTGGAACCGAGGTTGATGTAAAACAAGTCAGTCCTGGAAGATGCACAGTGCCTGATATAATGGGAATTCCATCCGCTCTAGTCAAATGTGCTCCACTGCCTGAACTGTCACACGCACTACCCAAAGACAGACATTGAGAAGTCGAGAATGCAATTGGCGTGGACACAATTGTTCCCGCCTCAGCTCCACCCAGAGATTGTACACCATCGGAAGGCGACTGTCTAACTGTTGCAAACCAGGCTGAAGGTTTACCGGTTCCATTAGGGCTGGACACGAGACTCCTTACTTCCTCGAGTCCTGACACCGTCATATGTCCACTTGAAATTGGTTAAAGTATAATGGATTGTGGCACAGGAAATTAGAATTGAAAATTGTTTTTAAAGCGGATTTTAAATCCTATTTTCGCATATAATTTTAGGCAACCTATGCGAAAATGGTCATTAGATTATATTTAGGAAAGATGTAAATATCACCTAAAACTAAAAGGTGATAAATACTAATTTCAATAGTTTTTATGTAGCTCACAGTGGAGAAACATACTGCAAACGTGTATATTATTACCTGATCTGCGTTTTGACTAACGCAGTTTTCATTGTTCCAGTAGTTTTCTTTTTGTAAGATATTTCGGCCGCACTTACCGTAGGTCTTCATCAGTTGCATTTTGTTTCACAAGTTTAACAATCGAAACAAATGAAGCTTGCGCGTTATTTCCTCTAGCCATAATATTTATACCTCAGACTGACCTTTCATTAGATATTTGCGTGTCACATGTGTGTGTTTATGTGTGTGCATTTTCATAACTGTTCTTTTCATCTAACTAAATAAGACCAGAGTGGCTGAATAGTAATTTATCAATTGCATGCGTTAACTATTCGATTTTCACACTCAATGTAAATGACGTAACTGAGATGGCCCCCCACTTTCAGGTGGGGGAGACCCATAATTCAGAAACGCTCGTCATAAGAACATGCCATAAGTGATAAATCTAGAAGGAATGTCCTTGTTGCGATACTGAATTAATTGAAATTACCTGATCTGCGTTTTGACTAACGCAGATTTCATTGTTCCAGTAATTTTCTTTTTTCATAATATTTCGATCTACATTACCGTAGATCTTCATCAGATGCATTTCACGAAACAAATGAAGCAAGTGTTAAATTTCAATTCAAACCACTAGGGTTGTATTTAAGTTATTGGCATACTATTAAATAGGCGCACGCCACGCATGTGCATGCATAACTAAAAAACTTGGTTAAATTATTTTTGATACATATGTATGTACATCTAAATGAAACTGCAGTCGATAGACATAAATGTATTCTTTTTGTTTCACATCGCATACCTAGTAAAATGACATTACATAAACGACCAATTTGGCATACTAAATTCGACATGAGTAAAAGGCATAATGAAGGAAATTTGGACGTTGACTCTTTCCACTGTCTAGTTCGCAGTAAACACATAACACACACGATAAAGTAATTTCATAATTATTTTACGCTTTATATGCAATTGTGTATTAGGTGTTGTGCACCTAGCACCAAAGTATGCAAGAACTTGAAAGTATACTCTCTTGGGCAAATTAATCTCGTGTTTACTGGCAACTCATCAGTAGGAGCCGTATTACGCCCTAGGCTCATGATAGATTTGAATGAGGAATGTGGGAAAATAGGAAGCTACAATCTCCTATACGAATGTGTAAACCTGCAGTAGTAGAGTTAACTAATAAAGTCTTCGACAATGCGACTTCGAAGACTATAAATAATATATAATACATATATATATATATATATATATATATATATATATATATATATATAATGAATTTGTTATGAAGTCGAATTGCCGAAGACTTTGAACGAAGTTAGCCTCACTACTGCAGGTTTAAACATTCGTATAGGGGAATGTATCGTCCTATTTTCCCACATTCCTCAACCAAATTTATAGTGGGTAAAAGGCGTAATCCCGGCTCCTACCGGTCACCAGTAAGCACAAAGCGAATGTCCACGATATTATAATTTCCGTTCATGCTGTCATTAGTTTATCCTTCTGGTCATATTTTATATTAAGTGTGCGACAACTAACACAAAGTTGCATATATATTAGTTATCCTTCACGAACAATATATAACTGTTATAAATTTAATAGAAAGATATCATGATTACCGCGAAATATGATAACTGATATCGATCAAGGCAAGAGAATATGGATTCGTTAGAGTAACAGGTGTATTGAAAAAGTTGCAATTCTCAATTTTGGTGAGCACAAGCATTCATTGAAATCAACTGTGTTGGTTCCAGTGTACCGACCCTCAACCATAGTGCTGGTACCATGTATCATTCCGGAAACTATAATGTTGGTATAATGTACTGATACAATAGCCATAGTTTTGGTACTCATTACAGGCTTGGTACATGTTATACATTGGGAGTTGGCCTTGAAGTTGCTTTGTCGAAGTCTTTATACGAAGTACCCTCACTACTTCATTTTACACATTCAAATAGAATATTGTATCCTTCTATTTTCCCCCAATCCTCACCCAAATATATAGTGGATAATGGGCGTAATTCCGGCTCCAGTAAGCACGAAACAAATGTGCACGAGATTCACATTTTGTTCATGCTGACTTTGGTTTATCCTTATGTTTATATTTGAAATAATTTGTTACTAGGGGCACAACACCTATTACATAATTGCATTATTCATCCAATACTCCAATTCCGTCTTTATTTGACACTATTCATGTACTTTCGAGAATTGGTCGTGGAGAGTACTTGCTGAGTTCCCAATAAGGACGAAACCGGTCTGCTAGATGAATTGCTTTTTACCTTAATCAATGCTTAGTTTAAATTGAAAAATGTATATATAATGAGATTGTTGTTTATATTTAGCTCTCAGCGTTGATTTAAATAGAAGTCTAAGAACATTGGGTTACCAAACTTACAGATGACGTGAGGTGAATTATTTATTACCTGTAATCTTACTTTCTCATTTAACGTAGGTTCTTTACGAAGTGTAACACATTTTAAAATAAACCTTTACGTTAAACAAGCAACTTTCCTATTAAACAATAATTGATTGCTCGGGTGGTGGTAACAATTCTTTAAATCAAGTTTGCAAGCTCGAAGTGAACACCAATCCCATTTTAATTTTGCTTTCCATACATATGCATTGCGGATTGATCCTCGCTAGTCAGTTTGCTGTCGTAACAACAAGTGTGCTTGATAAACTTCGTTCAAACATAGTGCTAAGCTATATTGCTATATATTAATAAGAATTAAGTATGCTGACCTGGCACAATCTCCTAAATCATATATTACAGTAATGGCGGATTTTTTTCAATTTTTACCTGTCATGGTGCCTGGTCTGTGATGACAGATAGAGGTTAGCAGACTTGAAATTTCAGTTGAATGTTACGCTAGCGTGTTTCCACATGAAGCTCAGACTTGTCTAATAATTGAACAATCGATGATTCCGCAGGCGGTCCTAACAATAGATTAAATCATGTTTGTGAGCTTGAAGTAAACACGAACCCTATTGTATTTAACCAGTCGTCGAACAGCATAGAAAAACTACCGTCAGTCAGGCGTACTGTTAGAGGTGAGAGCCACATATCTAATTTTGCTTGTCATATTTATGCATTACGGTTTGCTGCTCGCTAGTCAGTTTGCCATCGTACTTTCATGATGATCATGGAAGGTCAAAACGCATCAGTGCGTGTGACTTATGGGAGTTTTGCTAAGTTCTTCGACAACTGGTTGAATAAAATGGGATTGGTGTTAACTTAAAGCTCGCAAACTGGATTTAAAGAATGCTCAAACAATTCTCGCACAATACTAGTTTCGGTGTACTTTAAAAGTTGACACATAAATACCTTAACCAGGCAATTAAGTATTTGATTACCATATATAACAGTGTCGCTTACTTATGAGGCATTGACCAATGAGGACAAAACCACTGAGAAGTGAGAGGGTTGAATTTTGTATAATGCGCAATTTTGACGTTGTACTATCAACATAGAAAGGTTTAATAAAATACTGACATGGATATATATATATGCTGGACAAAATTGACGAGTTTCCAATAATGACGAAACCGAAATTCCGGATGAATTTTCTAAGCCGCCTTAGGAAAAGCTTAATTTATACTAATAAAAATACATAAAATCAAAACCCTGTCATTAATATTTATTTCGATAGAAGTCCGTAAAGTGGCCTGGTATCTGCTCTCTTATGACATATTGGAATGACCATTTTGAATTTTTTTAAACCAGTCGGCGAACAACATAACAAAACTACCGCCAGCCACAACGCACTGACGCGTTTCGACCTTCCATGATCATCATCAGAGTACGACGGCAAACTGACTATCTAGGATCAAACCACATTGAATATATATGAAAATCAAATTTAGATATGCGGCTCTCATCTCTAGCAGTCTCACATACATTGAACTTGACTGGAAATGTCGGCTGCACAATTTCTATGCAGTCACGAACATTAACTGTTTGCAGCTTTCGCCACATACACACATATAAGCAATTCAATAAAACAATAATTGATTGCGTCAAGTTCAATGTATGCGAGACTGCTAGAGGTGAGAGTCGCCTATCTAAATTTGATTTCCATATATATTCAATGCGGTTTGATCCTCGATTGTCAGTTTGCCGTCGTACTCTGATGATGATCATGGAAGGTCGAAACGCGTCAGTGCGTTGCAGCTGGCGGTAGTTTTGTTATGTTGTTCGATGACTGGTTAAATACAATGGGATTGGTGTTTACTTCAAGCATCGCAAACTTGATTTAAAGAATTGTTACCACCACCCGCGCAATCAATTATTGTTTAAATTGTATTGCCTATATATGTATATGTGGCGAAAGCTGCAAACAGTTAATGTTCGTGACTGCATAGAAATTGTGCAGGCGACATTTCCAGTCAAGTTCAATGTATGCAAGACTGCTAGAGGTGAGAGCCGCATATCTAAATTTGATTTCCATATATATTCAATGCGGTTTGATCCTCGATAGTCAGTTTGCCGTCGTACTCTGATGATGATCATGGAAGGTCGAAACGCGTAAGTGCGTTGCGGCTGGCGCTAGTTTTGCTATGTTGTTCGCCGACTGGTTAAAAACAATGGGATTGGTGCTTACTTCAATCTCGCAAACTTGATTTAAAGAATTGTTACCACCACCCGCGCAATCAATTTTTGTTTTATATTTTGAATTAATTTCCGAATGAGATGTTATATGGACTCCATCTGATGGAAAAACTGACAATAAACATGTATATATGCCTGATGGTTGAATGTAGTGTGTTGCAGGTGTAGCGCAATGGATAAAATCCCGGAATGTGAAATTATATAGCCATTCGGGTGGAATACCAAAATTAACGCACGCACATGATTTGCAAACTCAAATATTAGGGATTTTCAAATCAAAATTTAAAATTTTAGGCATACATTGTTGGTTTTGACTAGTCATCACTCACATGATGCATGATGTTCCAAAGTTACGAATAAATTTATGTGTAAGTGTGCGAATTTAACTTACTCTTTGGTCAAAATACGTACTGTTCCCGCGAACGCACCATCCGACAACAGTTCTCTTGAGCCTTTCATTTGAGGAATTTCTCCGAGGTCACAGCCATACTCAACAATTCCATGGTCTCTGTCGGCAGAGATGTTTGTTTTCCGCATAATGTCAAAGGCATTCAAGCTTATGTTATTGCTGCCAATGTTGTTATTGGCCAGCATATTGTTATTGATTGAATGGGAATGCGGCAATGTGTGCCTCAGCGTATGATGCTGATGCGGTCCTACTCCATAAACCTGAATGACACCACCGGGACTGTACTGTAATGTGTTTGGGTCACTAGCATGTCGTGCATGATGATGCCCAGGCAATCTTCCAATACTACCGATAGTTGCATTGGTTGCACCTTGACGACCGCGATGTACACTAATCGGTGCAATGCCTAATAAGGATACAGGACATGTTCGACAGCGAAGAAATAGGATGGCGACAATCAACACTAAGGAAATGGCCAGAGTAACGGCAACCATTATAACTATGATAATCAGATCACTTTGAAGACCAAGAGATGATGTTCCACTACCAGATATTCCACTTGATGAGAGAGAAGAACCAGTTGTGCCTCCACCCTGTTGTCTTCCACTACCATTGGCCATTTCACCAGTATTCGATTGATGTTGCTGTTGTAGCTGGTTGGAAAGGGATCCAGAATACCTTGAAGAAACACTGCTTGAGGCGTCGTGCTCGAATCCGGCTGGAATGGTTGTCACTGTTAACGGAAGTAAATTGATTCGAAGCAGACGTGAATTGCTCCGCGTTGGGTCACCTCGGTCTCTGGCTTCAACAAGAAGTTTTGCAGTACCAATATCCTGTGGTTGAAGTGACCGTCCAACGTAAAGAGCTCCGGTGCCCGGATCCAACTCAAACATAGGATCTGATGTTGAAACTGCAGGAATCACAGAATCCGTGTCTGATAGCTTGTTGTCTATTAGAGCGCTAGTTTTTGGTGCATTTTCCTCATGAGCCGCTGTGAGCAACTCTGCAACTTGAGTCGAATTTTTGCCATCAGTTCCTCCCGCGCTGACATGTAAATCTTGATTTTCATCAATTGTTGTCCCACTTGTAGGTACACCACTATTTACTGTTGAAGTTGCGTTACTACGTTGTGAAGAGTTAGTTGGTAAATGATTGTTGATCGGATTTACCCATGATTGTTTGTTACCGCCAACATGACGAGAATAAAGAGAGCTAAAGTGGTTTATTTGCTTTAATGTGTAAGTAACCTGGCCATTGTCCCCCTCGTCTGCGTCAACAGCCTTTAGCACTGCGATACGATGGCCCACTGTGTCTAGAATAGAAATATTCACTTCCTGCTGTCTGTCGCTAGGAAACGACCAAATTGGCGAATTGTCGTTCACGTCGGTCAAATGTATTTGAACCTGTGCAGACCCTGTCAAGGAGATTGGACGGCCATTGTCACTGGCCAACACCATGAATGTGTAGCTGGCTCGTGTTTCACGATCCAAATTTTGCCCAGCAACGTAAATTTGACCGTGTGTAGAAACGCGGAAGTCCAGCATTGCCTGATTGTCTGCCTCTTGCTTGATGTGGTATTTCAACTGAAATCGCAGTACAATAGAATGATATTAATTAGGTAAACCAAACAAATGTGGGTGGTTGAGAAGTTCTTTTAAATCTTCAAAATTCATGTTGTAGTAAAAGTAAGCCTAAACAAGAACTGATGGAGTGCGGATCAAATATTTTGTTAGCGTGTACGGAAATAAAACAATCTTATTACGTGTGGCCCATAAGAAGTCCAATTTTTTTAATGGTAAACCGCTGCGCAATATCTTGTCTATTAACACGCCCATAACTGATTGCTATACCGAGTATCTTTTTTAATGAAGTTTGATAGATGCACAAATTCCAATTCTGTAATTCAAAATAGTCAACCTTGTACACCAACGCGTTTCAATCTCTCATGGTTGCTACGAGAGTGCGACAGCAAATTGACTAACAAAGATCAAGTCGAAATGCACATGTATGATCCGTGGCTCTCACCTTCATTATACCTAACTAGAAAGGTCGGCTGCGCAATTTCTACGCAGCATCAAACAGCACGATTTCACAGATCTTGACATATTATTGAACAAACATTGATTTCGTGAATTGGGCTAGCAAATATTTAAATCAAGTTTTCGGCTTGAGATGTACTTTAATCCAATATTAGAATTCTATTCGCGCAATATAAAAGGTGTCTACAGTCTGATGTATTTGAGCCGTAGATTTTGCGCTCCTAGTACCAATTAAGTTCAAATATGATGAGGAGGATAAGCCATACATGTGCCCATATTTGAGCCCTGTTCACGGCAAATTCTGGACAGTAAGTGAAGAGTTCCCAATAAGGACAAAACCGATCTACTCGATGAGTTTCCTTTTCTACACAATACGTTGCTTAGTTTATACTGACAAATGAATGTACATAATAGGTCAGCTGTTTCAATCAAGATCGCAAACGTGATTAATGAAACTAAGCTATGTAATACTTCAATTCTTTTTTACATTGAATTCCAGTCAAATTGGCTGAACCAGATGCCTTCGGTGCACTTTACAATTAATTTAAAACACCAGGAGCAATTTGCCAAAATGAGATTACATGAAAAAAACACCATTTTATTTTTCAGTTAAATACTGTTTGTTGCGAAGAACTAATATATATGCAAGTATGTATTAGGTTTTGCGAACCTAGTAACAAATTAGTTCAGTTGTGACCAGAAGGATAAACCAAAGGCAGCATGAACGGAAAGTATAATCTCATGCACATTCGTTTCGTGCTTACTGGCGACTCATCAGTAGGAGCCGGTATTACGCCCTTTAACCACTATATATTCGGTAGAAGAATATGGAATAATAGGACAGTACAATCTCCTAGACGAATGTGTAAACCTGTAATAGTGAAGCTAACATAATCAGAAGTCAACGACAATACGACTTCAATGCTAACTCACACTATATAATATATATACCGAGTCTGTAAAGGATACTAACACTATGGCCATTGTGTTAGTAACTGATACCTTTTGAAATCGATGAGTACCGGATACTAACACTATGGTTTCCGAGTCGGTACATGATACCAACCTGATGGATATAGAATTTATGCTAAAGTTCACCCAAATTGAGAATTACAACAATTTCCGAACACCTGTTACTCCAGTTAAACCATACACTCTGGCTTCATCGATATCAGTTATCACATTTCGCGGTAAGCATGACATCATTCAATTCAATATATTACGGTTAAATACTGTTTGTTGCGAAGAACTAATATATATGCAAGTATGTATTAGGTTTTGCGAACCTAGTAACAAATTAGTTCAGTTGTGACCAGAAGGATAAACCAAAGGCAGCATGAACGGAAAGTATAATCTCATGCACATTCGTTTCGTGCTTACTGGCGACTCATCAGTAGGAGCCGGTATTACGCCCTTTAACCACTATATATTTGGTAGAAGAATGTGGAATAATGGGACGGTACAATCTCCTAGACGAATGTGTAAACCTGTAATAGTGAAGCTAACATAATCTAAAGTCAACGACAATGCGACTTCAATGCTAACTCACACTATATAATATATATACCGAGTCTGTAAAGGATACTAACACTATGGCTATTGTGTTAGTAACTGATACCTTTTTTGAAATCGATGAGTACCGGATACTAACACTATGGTTTCCGAGTCGGTACATGATACCAACCTGATGGATATAAATTTATGCTAAAGTTCACCCAAATTGAGAATTACAACAATTTCCGAACACCTGTTACTCCAGTTAAACCATACACTCTGGCCTTCATCGATATCAGTTATCACATTTCGCGGTAAGCATGACATCATTCAATTCAATATATTACAGTTAAATACTGTTTCTTGCGAAGAACTTAATATATATGTAAGTATGTATTAGGTTTTGCGAACCTAGTAACAAATTAGTTCAGTTGTGACCAGAAGGATAAACCAAAGGCAGCATGAACGGAAAGTATAATCTCATACACATTCGTTTCGTGCTTACTGGCGACTCATCAGTAGGAGCCGGTATTACGCCCTTTAACCACTATACATTCGGTAGAAGAATGTGGAATAATAGGCATTGAAGTCGTATTGTCGTTGACTTCAGATTATGTTAGCTTCACTATTACAGGTTTACACATTCGTCTAGGAGATTGTACCGTCCCATTATTCCACATTCTTCTACCAAATATATAGTGGTTAAAGGGCGTAATACCGGCTCCTACTGATGAGTCGCCAGTAAGCACGAAACGAATGTGAATGAGATTATACTTTCAGTTCATGCTGCCTTTGGTTTATCCTTCTGGTCACAACTGAACTAATTTGTTACTAGGTTCGCAAAACCTAATACATACTTGCATATATATTAGTTTTTCGCAAAAAACAGTATTTAACTGTAATATATTGAATTGAATGACGTCATGCTTACCGCGAAATGTGATAACTGATATCGATGAAGGCCAGAGTGTATGGTTTAACTGGAGTAACAGGTGTTCGGAAATTGTTGTAATTCTCAATTGGGGTGAACTTTAGCATAAATTTATATCCATCAGGTTGGTATCATGTACCGACTCGGAAACCATAGTGTTAGTATCCGGTACTCATCGATTCAAAAAAGGTATCAGTTACTAACACAATAGCCATAGTGTTAGTATCCTTTATAGACTCGGTATATATATTATATAGTGTGAGTTAGCATTGAAGTCGTATTGTCGTTGACTTTAGATTATGTTAGCTTCACTATTACTGGTTTATACATTCGTCTAGGAGATTATACCGTCCTATTATTCCACATTCTTCTACCAAATATATAGTGGTTAAAGGGCGTAATACCGGCTCCTACTGATGAGTCGCCAAAAAGCACGAAACGAATGTGCATGAGATTATACTTTCCGTTCATGCTGCCTTTGGTTTATCCTTCTGGTCACAACTGAACCATTTTATTTTGTAGGCCAAAATAAATGTTGACTTAATTCAATGTTAAATAAGGGAAATGAAATTAGTGAAATAATTTAGTTGCAGGTAATCATGTATTAGCGAAATAATTCTTAAGGCATAAATATTCCCTCGTTGTTTAACGCGTTTTTAAATATTTAATTTGGAAATATAGGCTGCTAGTAGAATTTATTTTTACGGTACTTTACATTGGCGTAATTGACTAATGCATTTTAAAGGATTACCTAGTGTTAATTAAATCTTATTCTCGTGGAGCGGTGTCGACTTCTCTACACACTAGCTTATTCTCATACATCTAAGTTAGTTATTCAAAATTTTCAAGTATAAAATTAATATTTAAATATGCTTAGTCAGAAGATGGAAGGGTAACTAGAAAGTACGTAGAAAAAACATTTTTGAAAATTGCTAAAATCTGTTCATGAAATTAATTAATTTATTGATTAAATTGTGCATTTGAAAAAATATTATGTAAAGTCAAAATTTTAAAGCTAAATAAAGTCAAAGAATGGTAGGATATAACAAATACGAAAGGAAGAAGTAAGGCAGAAAAAATAAATTAAGAAGCAAATGACAAAAAATAAAGAATAAACAAATAAAGAACGAAAGCTAGAAAACTAAGAATAAGAAGAAGGATAGAAAACAGAGAGAAACTACGAAATTGAAAACGAAAGAACGAAAGGAAGGAAGAACGGCAGAACGATGGAAATTAAGAACGAACAAAAGAAAAGAAGAAAGAAAAGAAAAGAAAAGGTGGTTGAAACTACTCGTTTAAAGCAATAATAAATAGAAACTGTTGGAATGATTGCAAAATTGACGGGAAAAGAATGCAAAATACAATCAAGCAATACGCTATTTGGACCTGAGGCGGAAAACCGGAAAGATAGAATTTAAATGGTTTTGGTAGCCTAGCAACTTAGATAATATGTATGCATAAGCTTTTCTACCGGAACGTTAGCAATGAATGCACACACCTGAGTAATAAAACTTTTCTGTATTTTTAGAGCAAAATTCTTGCTACTCATTCAGTTAAGCCAAGATATGCATTATTCAATAGATAGCAATTATACTTCAAATCCAAACGAAACTAATTAATGCATTAGCATAGACGAAGCATAATTTGTATTTAAATTCGATAGTGGTTGAACATCGTAGTGACCGGAAACAAATTAGAAAACTAAAAGTTTATGCAAATCTTAAGTTTCAGGACTCATACAAAACGAGTTGAGAGATGTTTCCTGCGCTAATTACCGCATCCAAAAAATTACGGTAGCATATTTGGTGACTATGTCATTTAGCTGGAAGCTGATTTATGTTGGTCAGTGTTCCGTTTTCATCTCTATTTATAAAGTTTCCTCATCAAGCGGTATATGTTAGTAGTTGCAATTGCATTTTATGCCTTTGCATGGATAACTTCCATGGTTATTTATTAAATTTATGTAATTTGCGTTGCGGCCAATTTATATATATATATATATATATATATATATATATATATGAAACGAATCTCATTTGTTCATGCGTTTCATTGCTTGTACGACTCATCAGCAGGTGCTGGCGTAATTCAGTAAGGAAATGTTGGACACTCAGTTGATACAATTCAAGTGTTTGTGTACTAATTCTGTATAAGGGCCATCTTCATGAAAAATCTTATTTAATGCAACTTTAAAATCCAACTAACTATAGGAGCCAGTAAGGCTACAACACTATGATTTGCAGGTTGTAAACGCAAAACAATCAGACACCTACTAATCAGTAAGCCACTAATCTGCTTTGTATTGCCATATTGATTATTGGTAAATGCACAATTAAGAAGTATATTGACCGCGAAGTTGGTGACAACAATTATTTCAATCAGGTTTGCAAGCCTCAGATTACCATCGATGCAATTTTTTTCTAACCAGTCGCGCAACTTAGAGCCGCATACTTAATTTTACTTCCTTGTGAAAGTATTTTGATTCGATCCCCATTATTCTATTGACCGTCGGGTTCTGATGCTAACCATAGAAGTTGGTATTTCTGCTTTTTTATACGACTAGCTATATAAAATGGGATTTATTTTTTAATTTATTTACTTATTTAAAGATGGCCAACTTGATTTAATGAATTGTTATCATCATCTGCACTATCGAAGTTAGTTTTCATGTTTGCTATTATAACTTCCTTCTAATAATATTTTATTTTCATCTTCTACCATGATTTTATTCAAATTAAGCCTTTTAAGCATTTTAAATAAATTTTGAAATGATATTTTTTATTCATATTTACATGATGTATCTTTAATGCGATTCAGATTGCACAATACTGCAATCAACTCTGATCACCTACAGAATGTGCAAAATATTTTTACAGTTTTAATTCTGATGGCATTATTAATTTCAACAATGTTGCAATCTCAGACTTTTCTTTATTCTTTATCTTAATATGTTTGCCAAAGTATTTTCATTTCTGATTTTATCTGTTTTATTTATTTTGATTCTGATGGTTTTATTTCTTAATAGTGCTGAGATCTACTTTGCACCTGCCTGCCTAATGAGACGTCTAACCATTATGATTTATTTACTGTGAAAAACTAATATGAAATTAAGTATTATGGTGATGTGAACCTAGTAAAACATTCTGTCATATATGATAAAAAGGAAAGAGCCAGAGAGCATGAACGAAAGGTATAATCTCAAATATTCATTAATTCGAATTGATACTACACACAAAACATATTATTTATTTAATAATAAGATGTTGGACAGATGCCTTGTCCAAATGTCCCACATTTTCCGAAAGATAAAAATATAAAAAATATATAAGATGACCTATAGTTATGTAAATGGATAGATGGACAAATTTGTGGAAATAAATGTAGAAAAATAGGAAGAGAAATAGGCGGAAAGGCATATACTACATATTTAGGAAAAGAATTGGTCAGTTGACTAGCTAACTAGTTAGACAGACATATACATAAGTATATATATATATATATATATATATATATATATGGATAGAAAGATGAAAAGATAAATACATATATACGTATATATATATATATACATAGATTGATTGTCTTTTAGTAGTAAAATTATATATATATATATATATATATATTTATAAGAGAGAAGTAGATATATTTATGAGCTCATAGATAAATGTATATATATACTCCTCTTATATATATATATCTCTTCAAATATTATGGGTAGATAGATTAGATGGTTGATTGATTGATTGATTTGTTGATTATTGGGTGGAATTGTTGTTTTAATTGACTGATTGATTAATTAATTTATTAACTGATTTATTGATTGATTGTTTTATAGATAGAAAGATTGATAGATAGAGAGATTGATATATCGATATAGTGATTGATTGATTGATTGATTGATTGATTGATTGATCGATTGATTGAGTGATTGATTGATTAATTGATTGATTGATTGATTGATTGATTGATTAATTAATTGATTGAGTGCTTGATTGATTGATTGATTGATTGATTGATTGATTGATTGATAAATGAATAGCCAGGCAAGTAGGTGTAAAGCTTGTATATGAGTTTTTTTTCCTGAAATAATTCATATTTATTAATAGTGGTTTCAGCCTTGATACAAATGCAGTCGGCAGTCACACAAATGAAACTGAATGTGGTTATTAAATGATAAATTTGGCATTTCATCAGGCAAATTCAAGTCTTACTTATTTGAAATTGAAATGATATTTAGATTTTGCATTATCGGAAACATGCTAAAGCTTAAATCAAAGCGATTTTCAATACAATTCAGAAATTCCTACCTCTCAGCTATACAGTTTGTGTTATTGCAGCATAAAATAACGTCAACAACAAGTAGGCCAACATAAATACTGTTACAACTTAAAACTCAATAAGCGTATTTACGAACTGAATATGTTCCAAGCTATCTGCAAAGCAATACTTGCCTCCATTTTA
>JAQBSW010003757.1:0-78190 GCA_029291075.1 Eudiplozoon nipponicum
TTTATATTTATATTTATATTTATATTTATATTTATATATATATGTATATTTATATTTATATTTATATTTATATTTATATTTATATTTATATTTATATTTATATTTATATTTTATATTTATATTTATATTTATATTTATATTTATATTTATATTTATATTTATATTTATATTTATATTTATATTTATATTTATATTTATATTTATATTACCTATACCTGCCACTACTATAAATTACCCTATTTATATTTATATTTATATTTATATTTATTTATATTTATATTTATATTTATATTTATATTTATATTTATATTTATATTTATATTTATATTTATATTTATATTTATATTTATATTTATATTTATATTTATATTTATATTTATATTTATATTTATATTTATATTTATATTTATATTTATATTTATATTTATATTTATATTTATATTTATATTTATATTTATATTTATATTTATATTTATATTTATATTTATATTTATATTTATATTTATATTTATATTTATATTTATATTTATATTTATATTTATATTTATATTTATATTTATATTTATATTTATATTTATATAATTTTATTCATATTTAAATACAGCTATGGCTTCAATTACGTGAGACGATTATAAAACGTGTTCGTGGTGAAGAAAACTATAAGTAACGTCCTGGTTAAGATAAAAAGAAATATATCGCTTCTCAAAAATGAACAGAGTTGATAAATTTCCAGACCACTTATGAATTTCTCTGTGCACAACTTACAGTAGAATGATTTAAGTGTTAGAAAATTTATTACGCCTCAATGAATCCACAGAACCGGCTGTCGTTAACAATCTGGCCTGACGCTGAATATTATATTACCATTGTGTGAGATTTTCATAATTTAATGGCACCCGGTTATGAACCAAGCAAGACAATAACATACTGTCTTTTAGGTACATAGCACACTCGACTCAGGTGCTAGCGTTGTGCGATTGCATATATTTAACTAATTTTCAGAATTAATTTGTACACACTTGAATAGCGTAAATAGACATAAAACTTAATGAATGTTCGACTAACCATAAAGAGAGCAAACATTGCATATTTGTGGAAAACACAATTTATATGACGGGGTATGAAGAACATTTGTTGTCCAGGTAACAAAGCTCCACCATTAAGAAAACAAGGAAAAAATGAAAAAAATCAAACAGACGAAACTATTGAAGGAATTTCACAGAATATAAATAAATACGAGAAATTTAGGTTATTTGTAAAAGAAACTTTTAAAACAAATAATGCGAATTATAACTTCAATAATATCAAATAAGACGCAAATTATTTCGGTTAGATTACAAAAAATACGTTAAATTTTAAAGCATTAATATTAAATAATCTTTAACTATTTAGATTACATTAAGAAAGGATCTAAATTTAACACATTTATGTTTTTAATAAGAATGGTAAACGGATAACATTACTCCTTTTTCTTTAAAATTGGCTAAAAAAATTAATAATTTTATACACCCGCGAATTAATAAGATTAACTAAAAATTTGAACTGTAGGATTTCTTTGAACAAAATGAAAAAAACATAAATTACTTCAATTGCGAAAAAATCGGTTACATTGAATCAAGAAAAAACAGACAAATTGTATAGATAAACAAATGAATTCATGGAGAATAGTTATAGTAACAGTTGCACAAAGACTTAATTTTATTACCTAGCGGCGTTCGCATAGACATCAATCCACTTAATAACACTCTACGCAGAACACCTTTGAAGATTTATGAACCGACCAAAACAAACAAACCGATACATTTCGACCATTTGATTGCACCTCTGCTGAATAGTGCATAAAATGAGTTGTAGGTGTGTGGTTTTCACGGAGCACGATTATGTTAGCCATAAAACTAGCCTAGCCAAAGTTCTCTTGTAGTAATGGTTGGAAAAAGCTGAGAATGAGCAAATTAATTGCATCACAAAGAATTTTATGACCAATTCGGTGTGCCTTTGCGCCAGTTATTCTACAACTTTCTCACACACAACCACACACACACACACACACACACATATATATATATATATATATATATATATATATATATATATATATATATATATAGTGCTGTTTAACAGCGAATTAGTATAACAGGCACAACTGATTCAGAAGATTATATATCACATATTGGCCACGAATTAGGTTTAACACAATCAACGTACTTACAATTACTCCAGACAAGTGCCGAGTCATGCTTAACTCCAAAATTAAGCAATAAAGTTCATTCAACGCAAAATATTTTTCATTTCATGTTATTAATCTATGCATTCAGCCAACGTTATCATATACATTAATTTAATTCGATCTTGCAATCTTTATATAAACACCAGACTTATTATATTAATGCATCTGTTTGCATAAACTAGTGTTCAAAACGAAATTTATCCAGTGGACCGGTTTCGTTCTTATTTTTAACTCTTTACGTATTTTTCATAATTTGTCGCGTACAGAGTTCGAACGCGGGTACGTCTGCCTGAGTCTTCTTCGTTGGCCACTGTACCCTCTGGCGCCAGACTAATATATATATATATATATATATATATATATATATATATATATATATATATATATATATATATATATAATGTAATTCTTCAAATCAGTACCAGTTTCTCAGATGACGTGATGTCTCTTCTAGAATGACAGTTTTTGGATGACTGGTCGATTATTTAGGTAGAAAGAAATATTGTATGGGCTCAACTTTAGGAAACAACAACCAAAAATCAAGTAGTGTATAATTTAAAATTAAGCTCAGTGTACGACAGTGTGGCGCTGTGGTTACAGCAAAAGGCTGCGAAATTTACGTGCCCTAGTTGTGGCCCCCTCTGGAGCGAAATTCTTGACGGTACTTCACAAGTGTCAAAAATGAACAAAACTGGTCTGCTGGTTGAAGTACTTTTGCTTCTTTATGCAAAGCTTAGTTTATACTCACAAATATATACATTCCGATTGAAACTAATATCGATCTCACAACCATGATTTAATTAATTGTTTTGTTACATGTTTTATGAAGCAAACATTGTAGATATTTAAGTATTTAAACTAAAATGGTAAATGGATAGAGTTATATAAACACATAGCCAAATTGGTTAATATATATAGATAAATATTTATAAAGAAAGTTAGACAGATAAATAAGAGCATAGAAAGGTATATGTAAATATAGTCATAGACAGATATTTAGACAGAAAAATCAATTGATAGAATGAAAGAAAGGATGGAGATAAGTAGATGGATGGATGGAGATAAAAATAGATAGATAGATGAATTTAAAAATATACATACATATATAGGCAGGCAAATAGAGAGGAAAATGGACATATTCAGATATATATATATATATATATATATATATATATATAAAGACGTATATATCGATAAAAAGAGAGGTAGAGGGATAGACAGATAAAAATGTGGATACAAAGATAGACAGATAGTTGAATAGCTATATAGTCAAATAGATAGAGAGATACATCGATACATAGATAGATAGATGTATTGCTTGAATGATGGAAGGTAATATAGGTGGATATATATATTAACAGAGGGAAGTACAGTTGAATAATCATAGAAATACCTAAAGAGATTAATATATTTCTCATCTGTTTTCATAACGATGAATTGTTATTGCAAGACGGCTTTGTTGTCCACGCTATTATAACACAACTCGCATATGGCCATAGGATTTGTAACATGGGAATTCATTTTTTTTCAAATTCCTGTACAACACACCATCAACTCGTAGGTTTGCCCTATATCAGTCCATGCATGTTTCTCAGTTTATTTATATTTTCATTTTTGTTTTTCTGCGGGCCTAGTCACTTAGGTATATGTGCATATGCGCGTTCATCTATCTATTTATATATTTGAGTTGAAAACTTGAAACAATAATTGATGACATGCTGTTCTGCCTCAAGGCTGTTGCCGAGCCATTCATTCATCGCATTTGTTTCTTTATATGACATAGCAACATGCTTGTGCATTTCCCCTTGCCTTCATGGCATGATACGACCTGACCTAGAATTGTCATAATGTAACGAAACCACAGAGGCACAGTAACGAATCAAATAGCATAGATAGTCGTGTAGAAAAAAACTGATCTCTTTTTTCCAACTAGTAAGGCAGTGAATTCACACGCCTAGTTTAATATAATTTCATAATTTGCTTGTTCCATTTAAAATAATGTAAAAAAATGCCAAACTGGATTAATCGAAATTACCTGACCTGCGTTTTGCCTTAAGCAGGCGTAATTCCAGCTGTTTCATTTCTTCAAGATATTTCGGCGACCAATGTCGTCCGCCTTCTTCAGCTCAACTAATGTTATAAAACTTCCTTACTTCATTATTTTATTTTGTAAATCTCATATTAGTCAAAACGCAGATCAGATAATTCTCGTTCTATTGACTTTTCTGGCAATATAAGCCTACAATTCCAAATTCAAAGAATCGTGTCCCATCAGTATTGATAACTTTTTCTTGCAGAAACAGCCGGAACCATTTATTTTCTTGATGTCATTGTAAAGAGGGTTATTGACGATGTTGTGTGTGGTCTACATACAAAAATATTCTTCTGACGCGTGAATAGAGCTACTGGTTCGCTGCAACCAAAATTTTTCTGAGATGTGCGTTCAGTGTATGCAATTCAATTAAACAGCCAGTGATTGTGTTGGCTGTTTTAACCAATCATGAAATCAAGTTTGTGAGCCTGAAATATACATGAATCCCAATGCATCAAACCAGCTGAAACTCCTCGGTTTGCATTTACGGGTTGCCGATTGGCGTTATCAGTTTCGCAAAGATTCGTTTGATTTCCATCTCGCAATAAAGGGACGAATCCGAACACAGAAAAAAAGGAAAACATAGTCGATGCGTGCATGGAAATGGGGATCAATAAGATCTTTGCAAAACTGATAGTGCTAAGCGACAACTTGAGAACGCAAATCGCGGAGATACATCATGTGGAGCTCGCACTACTCAAACATTCCAAAGATATCAAACCAGTTACAAAACAAATGTCGTATGAAAGACGGCATTTTTTCTATGACGTACGACTGTTTATATAGGATTGGACTAGTGTTTATATAAATCGATAAGCAATCTAGAAGCCAGCCACTGCTAATCAACTAATTCCGCTGAAAAGTTCCTCAATAGCCAACATACTCTTCAATTCTATTACTATAATCAAGGTTGCGAACTTGATATAAACACCTGACCCATTAATTACTTACATATGTCAGTATAAACTAAGAATTGTATAGTGTGGAAAAGGCAATTCATCCAGTAGACCGGTTTCGTCCTTATTGGGAACTCATCAAGTACTGGCCAGAATTTGCCGCGGACAGGACTCGAACCTGGGCACGTCTGCTTCGGAATCTGGTGCTCTAACCACAGAGCTATTCCGAAGCATTCAAAGCAATTTTCAGTTATGTACTAACTACAGTTTCGTGGATTGCCTTTACTTTATGTAGCATACTTTAAACCTCAAGTTCCAACTGTGTATAAATAATCAATTCAAAACCACGTCCTCAAATAGCGTTACCCAGGTTACTATACATACTTAGTTTATGCTGAAAAATCGATGTACATAATGGTTCAGACACTCGAATCGTTGAGATTTATGATTAAATTTGCCATATTGGAAAAGGCAATTTTGTGACCTTTCGTTAACGTAGACGCTGAGCTTCACTTATGATTGCGTGTTTAAAATTCTGTACATACAAGGCTGTATAGCTAGACTCCCCTTCAAATTACTATTTAAATATTAATTATTTTTTATTACCCAGTTGCGAATGTTTTCATTCATTTAAACGATATATTGAATTGAAGAATTTCAGCCATGCCGTCAATATTCACAATAAACATACGTACGTAGATAAGCGATTCGCGAGAGAAGTGTCAATTATTTCATTTTAAAAATATGCATGCCCATTTTATTATCTCTAAATGTTTTAGATTCAAATAAAATTTGCATTTGTATGTCCTATAGACATGATATTTGTGCACAAATTCTGAACACTTTTGTTCGTGATTATGATAAGCATAAATTTGTAGCTATTAAGGAGAAAGCTAAATTAAAATCGACTTTGCTTTCGCTTCAGCTTTTAAATTTATAGAGGAATTTATTGATATAGTCCGTAATATGGAAGCTAGAAATGTCATTATTAGACAGGTAAATATTATTAGACATGTTTGAAAACAAAACGAACTCTGGTTTAAAATCAGGGTTCTGATCTTGATGTGCATACCAGCCCCATTATATACATACATTTGCCAGTACAACCTAGGCATTGTGTAACGTAGAAAAGACAATTCATCCAACAAGTTACTGTTTGTTGGAGGAATTGAATGGTGAGTATAAGACGTTATACCGCCTCCTACTAATGAGTCGCCATTGAGCACTAAACGACTGTGCACATAAGATTACACCTTTCGACCATGCTAACTTTGGTTTACCCTTCTGGCCCTGTTTAGACAAATTTGTTATTAGGTGCGCAACACCTAATACACGATTGAAATTCATCCATTTGACCGGTATCTTCCTAATTGGGAACACTTCACATAGTGTCTAGAATTTTCCGCGAACAGGACTTGAACCGTGGTAAGTCAATCTAACCACTGGGCCACCTTGCCGCACGCTACACAAAATTTTCATTTATAAACTAAAATTTCATGGTTATTCTTGCCGTCGTGTTTAGTCTACATTATACAAAGCTTAGTTTGTACTGCCAAATGTATTTATATAATGGAACTGAAGTTTATAAAAAATATTACAATCTTTATTTAAATAACTGCTGTAAGAGCCCAATAATGACTTACAAATCTGTTACTTGTTCATTTATTATTGACAGTAAAATCCTTCCAAATTTCACCTTTTTTCACAGTTTTCCTGCATAATTTATAAATTTAGAGCTCTTAATTAGCACAGCGCTTGTTAACGAGTTTTTATCGCAAAGCAATCTTCATAATTTTCTTGTCTGGTCGTAATTTGTCTTATTTATTATCGTAATTAAGCGATTTGGTTTACTCAATTTCGTCAATTTACACGAAAATGTGTTTTACGTATAAATAAACGACCATTGATTGCTCTGGGGGGCAATAACGATTATTTAAATCAAAATTAAAGTCATAATATAAACGCCAATCTCATTTCATTTATTTATAATCATTTAATAACAAAGTGGATAATGGCCATTTGATTTCTAGAACATTCAGCAACACTTTCAATCCTAGATTTTCATTTGATTATGAAGATGGAAACTAGTCTGATTTCGGGTTGATGTTTTAGTGTATAAATAAACCGCAATCAAGTAATAGATGTAAAAATGAAAATCAGACTAGTTGCCACCCGCTAAAACAAATGAAAACTCAGGATGTATATGAATGGCTGATTGTCGTGTTCAGAAATTTTCACGAGATAAAATGGCCATTATCCACTCGGTTATTAAATGTTTATTCTCCTTTTAATAAAAACTATACGCATTAATGTTTGAAGGCAATGGACACTATATATATATATATACATTGTACCTTTCTTATGTCTAAAAACAAAAAGAAATTTTATCAGATACAAGAAACATATATATAATAGGATTGGTGCTTATTTATACAAATATCAAAATCGCAACCTTATATGAATTGACTATTTTTTGTTTGCCACCTACACCCTCCTATTTATTGAAATCAGTACCATTGCATTGCAACATTTCAATTTTAAGATTGGTAAATGAATAGTCATTGCATAAATGTTGATTTAAGTTTCTCAGCCAAGTCTTAATTGTTTCTATTTTCACCGCCGTTTTAATGTGCGAGACAATTGGTAGCACTCGTAGGTCGGTAAAATCTTGAATCCTTTGCATTTCCATGTGCATTTTGAAGCCCTCCATTAGCTACTTGTCTGAAAATAACGTTAGAATAAGATTTTCCGCTATTTTATTTCAGAATTTTCGAGACAACATTTCCAGTCCCATCTTCAGGGTTGACACCATACCCACATTTGCCCCAGGCTGTTTCTTTCCTGTGAGTATGGTGTCAACCCTGAAGATGGGACTGGAAATGAAGTCTCAAAAATTCGGAAAAAAAGAGTGGAATATCCTGCTCCAATGTTAATTTTAGATAAGCAGCTGAAACAAGCTGTTTGCATCTACTATCTTCCTCTTTTTTCTCCAGATAGTTCGGCTTCCTGCTTTGGCAAATTCATGCTACCGAGAATTTAACAATTTAACAAAGTCAAGTCAAACTAATTACAAGGTTAAATCGTGTTGTTTGAGAGAAATTTCACATTTGCATGGTTGAACCATATTTATTTTTTACCAATAACCTTGGTACGATGCCATACAATATATGTTTCATTTAAGCAAACATTGGTTGCGCGGGCGGTGATAACAATTACTATAATCAAGGTTGCGATTGTGATATAAACACCCGACCCACTGAGTACATACCTTTAGATACTGTGTGTGGCAGAGACCTAATATAATGTAACTATGTATTAAGTGTTGCGCAACTAGTAACAAAGTAGTTCAATTATGACCATACCGAGAAATCAAAGACAGTATGAACGGAAAGTATAATCTCATGCATATCAGTTTCGTGCTTATTGACGACTCATCAGTAGGAACCGGTAGCACGCCCTTTACTCGCTATATATTTGGGTGAGGAATGTGGGAACATTGGGCGCTAAAATCTTCTATACAAAGTGTAAACCTGCAGTAGTGAAGCTAACATCATATAAAGTCTCGACAATGCGACTTCAACGCTCACTCACTCTCTCTCTCTCTCTCTCTCTCTCTCTCTCTCTATATATATATATATATATATATATATATATATATATATATATATATATATATATATATATATATATATATACAGAGTCTGTAAAGGATACTAACACTATGGTTATATAGTGTAAGTACACAATATCAACATTATAGTAACGAAAAGTACCTGGTACTAACACTATGGTTGCCTAGTCGGTACATGGTACTAACACGATGGATTTCAATTTATGCTATAGTTCTTTAACACATGTTTGCGAGCTTGAAGTAAACACCAATCCCATTGTATTTAGCCAGTCGTCGAACAATATTAAAAAACGGCTGCCAGTCGCAACGCACTGACACGTTTTGATCTTCGATGATCATCATCAGAGCACGACGGAAAACTGACTAGGGAGGATAAAATCGCGTTGCATATACATGTTAAGCAAATTTATTCAGTTTGCCGTCGCACTCCAATGATGTTCATGGAAGATCGAAACTCGTCAGTGCGTGCGACTAGCGGTAGTTTTGTGATGTTGTTCGACTACTGGTTAAATACAATAGGATTGGTATTTAGTTCAAGCTCTTAAACTTGAATTAAAGAATTATTACCACCACGCGCGAAAATCAATTATTGCTTATTTGTATGCTATAGTTCACCGAAATTGAGAATTACAACTATTTTTGAACACCTATAACTCCAATAAATCCATACATTCTGACCTTGATCGATAACAGTTATCAAATTTCGCGGTAATCATGACATCATTTAAGTAAATATATAACAGTTAGATATTGTGTGTGGTCCTATTTTCCCACATTCATCACCAAAATATAAAGTGGATAAAGGGCGTAATACCGAATCCTACTGATGAGTCACCAGTAAGTACGAATTGAATGTGAACGAGATTATACTTTCAGTTCATTCTATATTTGGTTTATCCTTCTGGTCATAATTGAACCAATTTGTTACTAGGTGCGCAATATATAATACATAATTTAGTACATACATTTGTATGTATAGTGTAGAAAAGGCAATTCATCCAGTAGATCGGTTTCGTCCTTATTGGGAACTCATCATGTACTGTCCAGAATTTGACACAGACAGGGCTCGAACCCGAGCTTCAACAGCTGCTCCTCAATCTGGTGCTTTAACCTCTGATCCTCCCTGTCACACTCTACAGACATTTATTGGACTCCATATTAACACGCTGTGTCCTATTATAATTTTTCATGTCGATATTTCGATGAAAAGAGCAATGTCTTTATAAATGACGTCGTGTCAATTATCGTACTGTTTAATAAAGGTAATCCAACTTACACAGTGAATAGAAGCAATATCAGTTAACGAGAATGTGAAAATCAAACAAATAATCAGGACGCTGAGAAGAATGGCTTTCCACTGACACAAATTGACGTTCAAGCGATTATTTTATTGTTTAATTAGCATAATGTAGCATTACACATGTATCGGCAATCTGAATATTAATAGACCTACAATCGTAAATTAGTGTACGTGTGGGGGGGAGGGGGTGTTTTGGTTTGTGTGTTTGTTGTACAGTACCGATTATATCGTGTGTTCTTGTGAGAAATTTGAGTATTGCACTGGAGTCGATCGAGCACTAACGGGCCCAATAAAATCAGTCTTTCAGTTGACATTTCAGGTGACCTTTGACTTACTATTTGATTGTACCCGACCTGTCACAATCAGATTCGATTTCGACCACGCACATACAGATTATTATTCGCTTTGCCATGTTCCTTATGATTAATCCTATGATTACCTAGCAAAAAATTATTTATGCAGACATTTTATTACCTTAACAATTGAATTAACACAGTAACTCTAAAGAACACGCATGATTACCAGAAAAGTACACAAATATTAACCTTTAAGAGGTATTCAGCATTAACAAAACTTATAACATACAATTTATTTTAGTTTACAAGTTTATTGAAATATTGCTTTATGCACATTGGCCCTACTCGGCATAAAGTAGATTCGATCAATTTAATAACTATTTAGTTGCAAAAAATTTAACACCAGTCAGATTGTTGCAAAAGTTGTCCCAGCCGTATGGCTGTTTCAAAGTTGCTTTGCTGGCACAGTCAATAGACTTGAAGCTGGAGCCACAAATTGCCTTTCGCACCAAAATTCAAATTTGTGACCAGATTTTCGCGTAAGCGCTATCATTGACAAGAGAAGAGGCGAAGGCGACTTCTGTCATATTTTAAAAAGTACCTGTTGTCTTTGGCCGATGGTGTCCGGTACCATTTGTTGGCAGAATATCTAAGTAAACGAGAACTCTAAAATTCAGGCAACTGGTAGGTGGTGCACGTCAGCCTAGGTTGGCGGGTCATTTATGCGCACAAGTAATCTGAATCGGTTTTATCCATATCCACTGGGAATGATTCAATACCGCGTTGGCCGACAAGCCAGAGAGAAGGGGTTTTTTCTGCTGAGCCTCGCAGAAAGGATAATAGAATACAAGCTATTGCAGATGGGCCTGAAATTGCGGCACTGGAGTTAACGACACTTTATGTGTCGGAGAATAAATGAAGATAACAATGACTTCAAAATTCAATCAGACGTCCAAAATTGCATGGTAAGCCTCTTTATTTCGACTATATAGGTCGCAAACATTTGTGCTTACATGCACGATTTCTAAGAATAAAAATGTGGAAAGTGATTGGTGACGCTAACTCTTTTGTACAGAAACAGACCATACGCCAAGATACGCAGGATGGACTTCCAGCAGCTTTTGCTGGTCCTTTGTGTAACATAGACCAATATATATTTTTAATTTTACATAGTGGGATGTGAGGGCTCTTGTCTTGCAGGCTAGCAATTCATTTACGTCTGTTTTATTGCACACACGAGGTATGCACGTTGCTTGTCTCCAGGAGAACAGAATTGATTTGAGTCATGAACAATGCGTCTCATTCTGGCCTAGCTTAAGGGAAAGGGCGAAACTTGTGTCATCCCGATGCGAGAACAATCTAGCTACGTATAGTGTCAACTTCTCCTATCCCGCACTCCAATGAAAGCTTTTGTTGACAGGAGAGCTATAAGCTTTCATTCGGCTCATGCTTGGTTCCATGTAGACTAGATGCCTCTTGAAATAGTAAATTTGTTTGGGGCTATTCTCATCCATTAACTAATTAAAAATAAATCAAATTTGGCCTCTTGCCTTGAGTGGCGTACCGAAATCGTAGTGATTACCGGAGATAGCGTATTAAATAACACCTGGATCGGTTGGGAAAGAAAGGCTTAAGCAAGCCACGTCTCGTCTTCCTATACACAAGCCTGTGAGCTAGTATACTGTTTCCACAAACACGAAAGTCATTAAAAATGTGTCGTCGGCTATGCAACTACGAGGAGATTGCTGCATCGTTCGTATGTTTTGCGAGATTACTGCCAGCCACGCAGCGAATGAAGGTCAGCTCTGGGTTAATGGCGCTAATAAATTAGAAACTGCCTCAAAACGTAACAGCTTATTTTAGCTGTACGCGGTTACTCAATAAGTGGAGTACGAGAGCTATCATTTTACGAAACGCCACCTCATGTCTATTTATAAGATCTCCTGAATCGGCCACATATCGCAAATTGCGTGGTTAGCTATAAAGTTTTCCTTCAAATTGTAAAGAGATGGACAACGGAATTCCTATTTCAGATGAAGCGGCACAAAATTTCATGCCCAATCGGATACGCAAAGCCGCCAGTGTGAATGACCTTACTTCTATATTTATTAAGTTCTAAGACATAGTGGTCTAGAAGGATCGGCACAATCTAGTCACTGCAGTCTGGTGGTAGAAATCCGTCCCAGTCGAGTGGAAGAATTCCGTTGTGGCACCCATCCTAAAAAACGTTGCCATTTTAATTTCCGCCAACTACCGTGATCTTTTCATTCTCTGTACTGCATCAAAGGTAGTAAGTGCTATTATCTTCGGAAGAATTCGCAAGGAACGAGAAAAGCGAACTAGGCGAACTCAAGCAGGTTTTCGACCAGAAATGGGATTCATAAACAAAACTCATGTACCCTGTCTCAGTCTTAATTTACGCCCCCGGTATGAGCGGCCAAAATTTTACTTTCCTAGACAGCACAGCCACTTTCGGTTTCGCATCGATATGCTAAATAAAGGCATCACAAGTCTTAGGTAAACAATATTAAAAACAAGTCAAACTGTTATGAGACAAACCAGTCCGAAGTGTAAATGAAATTGTTAAAAAATATCGCACTTGCTTTAATTATTTCGTCCTATGACCCACAAAATTATCCAAAATAAAACCAAAAAATGTATTGGGTACCATTTTGTGTTATTTCTAAAACAGATTAGGTCATTTTTAAAGCAATAATAAATTGATTACTTTTAAGAAGGATGATTTTTTGCTCTCAATCTGTTTAATTATATTGTCGATGTGGTATTTGCAGGCATTAATTATACTAGGATTTAACTTGATGCATTAATAACGCAGTGCTAGAAACTGAGTAATACGTCGAAAATTTTCATTCATAAATGTCCATGGTTTATGAAACAAAATTTCAAATGGCACGGTTTCCAAAGGTGAACTAGCCACTGATTATTTGTCTGTACCCGAATTATCGCTTTTCAAATTTCGGCAACATTAAGAGGTCGCCACCTGTTCAGTATTAGTGCAACGTTGGAGACTTGTTTAGGCTAAATTGTGTAGTTTATCAAGACTGGCGCCATAGCAACAAAATTCTATGCTGAACTGGTAAATAAGCGTCGCCAAACAGAGCGCGCACAAGCCTTTTAGCATGGCTACATTTAGTCAGGGCATGAAGTCATCCTGTTCAGAAGTAGTACTTTTTACGACAAACCACATAAAATCCAATATTATTCTAAGTTGGACGGTTAAGGCAATCAATCATCGAGAGCATAATTGTAATAATTCATTATGATAAACAAATGCTAGCTGTCAAACTGTGATATTCTGAATTGAACCTTCCTGGTTTTGTCTGTAAAAATTGAATAGACAACACCGATGGATGTTTATAATAACATTGTAGCGCTGTGACTAGAGCAGTAACTCTGTTACAACGACTGTCGACTGATACGTGTAAAAGAACGTAGAAAAAACAAATAAAGGAAAAACTGTAAATGAACATAAATACAGTTTATCCACATTAAGCTATGAATAGACATAGGCTTCAACTATCATTTTTAAATAAAAGTGCTCTAAATGCGTCGAACCGAGAGTTATTACTACCTGAATAACTAGTGTATATGGTACTGGTTAATAAATTGGTAAATTATTATAGTGAAATCATAAATAGACTAAATAACCAATCAATTGTTCAATGAAACCAAACCAGAATTAACGGAAATATCTGCTGAAAATACTATAACGTTGGCCAATTAGTAAAAACTTTTTAATTTCAAACTATTATAAATTTATTACCTGATCTCCGTTTTGAGACACATGCTAAATTCCAGTAAAGCGAACATTGGTTGTGCGGGCGATAATATAAATTTCTAAAATCTTGATATAAACACCTGACCCATTGAGTACATTCTTTTGTCAGTATAAACTAAGAATTGTACAGCGTAGAAAAAGCAATTCATCCAGAAGACCGGTTTCGTTCGTATTTTAAATTCATGAATTACTGGTCAGAATTTTCAGCGGACAGGGCTCGAACCTGGGAACATCTGCTTCTGGTGCACTAACTAGTGAGCCACCCTGCCGCAGTGGTTAGAGCACTAGATTCAGAAGCATACGTGCCCAGGTTCGAGCCCTCTCCGTGGCAAATTCTGGACAGAACGTGATAAATACCAAATAGGGACGAAACCGTTCTTCGGGATGAATTGCCTTTTCTACACGGTACAATTCTTAGTTTATACTGAAAAACGAATATACGTAATGGGTCAGGTGTTTATATCAAGATCGCAACACGATTACAGTAAATTCCAGTTGTTTTATTACTTCAAGATATTTCAAAGCCCATTGTCGGCTGTCTTCCGTCATCATCACAAGTATTAAAAAACATGTCATGACGAGGGAACTGAAGAAAATGGCTGCCAAAGGGCATCGAAATACTTTGAAAGGAGAAAACAACTGTAATTCAGCCTGTTATAGTCAGAACGCAGACCAGGTACTTTTGGCTTACTCAGTTTCGCATTTAAAAAAATTCTTTTAATTGAAACTTAAACTTCAATTGAAATATATATATATATATATATATATATATATATATATATATATATATATATCAATACTATTGATAAATTAAGACTCAAAAATCAAAAATAATTTAATAATGAGGAAATTTAAAAATCTTTAATAAAATAAATAGACTTTTTATAATTTTTACTTAATGCAAAGTTTCGAGCTTGATATAATCACTATTTCGATTTTATATGCATTTGGTATTATAAACCAAGCATCGTATAATGTAGAAAAGGAAATTCATCCAATAGACCGGTTTCGTCCTTATTGTGTATTCTTCAAGTGTTGTGCGGAATTGCCCGCGGGCACGACTTGAACTTGAGCACGTCTGCTTCGGAGTTTCTGACTCACACCACTAAGCCTCCTTTCTGCACCCCACTTAGAGCCTAAGACTCACAAACAGACGTGTCCAAGTTTAAGCACTGTCAGCGGCAAATTCAAGACAGAACTTGGTGAGTTTCTAATAAAGTCGAAACCGATCTATCGGTTAATTAACTTATTCTACCAAATGCATATTTAAATGATCTGGTTTTTATATAAAGTTCGCCAAATCGATTTAAATAATTGGTATCATCCCTCGCGTAATAATAAAATTAAATAATAATAATAATAATAATAATAATAATAATAATAATAATAATAATAATAATAATAATAACATTGCACATGCATTTCACCATTGATTTAAGTTAAAATATGAGTAACTCATTTCTGTGGCGATATCAGTTGATTAACAATTTGATGACATATTACTTGTGGCAGAACAAATTTTTAAAAAACAATGTTGCGTAGCGTTTTTAAATTAGATCTGCAATGATTAGAATGCAGCAACGACTTGTACAATCTTCTAGTCATGTCTCATTCAAACTAATCTTACAGTAGCTTACACAAAAATTGGGAAATATTGATTTACTAACATTTATTAACTATTTACCACAGGCATCGTTCACCCAACATTCGATGTCACCACAGACACCTCCGCGGTTGTGTGGCGAATGAATTGTTGTACTCTGATACAATTGCACCACGATTATAGTCCTAGCAACTACTTTGTGTACGCATAATAAAAACGAAACCGGTCTAGTTGATGATTAGCATTGGTTAGCCTGCGCAATGTTTAGCTTATATGGAGCATTGCTAGAAATAGAATATTTAAGACTTAACAGAAGATGCTGGTACTTTACTTGAGCCACAACTTTTTCTTAATCACGACTCCTGCGCGAAATGATCGAATTCTAGACGAATTATTTAAGAGCAAAAAGCTAATCTCCTACGACATGGGACCTTCTGTTATTAAAATAATTGTATAGATTTGAGTCAGATGGCCGTAAATAACATCTTGGTCGGTGGAAAACATGGCTTCGAGTGGAGAGATGCTTAATAAATCTAAACCGTGGTCTAATGGATGTTGTACTTCTTTTGTTATTTTACACATTTTTTTGATAATATTTGCAATGCGTATAAATAAAATAATCTTTCTAAGATATGTTTATTAAATAATAGACGAAATAGGCTATCAGATTTCCAGATCAGGTGTAGGCTCTGGTATTATGAGAGACCACAAATGATCTGAGAAACAATAAACCTGCGAGTACCAGTCCATTGCTTTAACCACACACCATTCTCTTAGGTATTGGACAGAATGCCTACAAATCGAAAGGTTTGAAACGTTGCCCAATTACCCTCATTAATGTATTTATATTTAATGTTCAGACCTACATTTAAGTCATTAAATTCACAACTTTTAGTCCGACTAACATAATGATATTTATACGAAAATCTACTGCCAAATAAATTATTGGGTGGGCGTATGAACAGGTAAAAGATTTAATGACGGCAAGGCGAATCGAATAATCAAAATGTCCAGATAGGAGACCAATGCCAGGTATGACAGATTGAAGCAAACAGTAATACAAACATTTAATCTGTACGCATACCAGTGGAGATCTTGACAAATGCATACGTAATAAGCTGCATGAAACAAAAAGATAAGCAAATTGGTGGATTCTTGATTGTTTTCGAAGACAATCTGCAATATAACTCGTCATAATTTTAAAAGAATTATTATTATTTTAATTATTGCAACTATTATTATTATTGTTATTACTATTATTATAATTATTATTATTAGTAGTAACATAATAATAATAATAATAATAATAATAATAATAATAATAATAATAATAATATAATAATAATAATAGAATTAGTAGTTTTGCTAACAAAAGTAGTAGTAGTATTAGTAGTAGTAATAGTAGTAATAATAATAATAAAAATAATAGTAGTAGTAGTAGTAATAATAATAATATTAGTAGTAGTAGTAGTAGTAGTAGTAGTAGTAGAAGAGAAGAAGAAGAAGCAGCATTAGCAGCAGCATTAGTAGTCATATTAGTAGAGTCATCATCCTCAACCCCAATTCCGTCCATTTTTTAACTTTTATCTAACCTGTTATTTTTCATCCATGTATTTAGAACATAATATTCGACTAGAATAATAATAAAATTATGCCCGTAGTCGGGATTTTTATTTCTGCAAACATACCACCACATTAATGGGGATGGAAGACCAACTTATTTGACTTTGAATTTGCGCAAATTAACATAGACGAAATGTTTACTAAACGAGGAGAAATTTAGATGCCTATAATTGACTAATGTCGGCCTAGCATAGTTTGCTAAAAACTAATAAAATCTGGATTGAAAAATACCATGTCTTGCGTGATGAATCCAACTTTAGTATATTAAGCAACCGATGATCCATGTCTCTATCGAGCCCTTTCAGATCACATGAGTGAAATTTAGTTAAAATTTGTGGACCTTCAAGCCTTGTCAATTAAATAATTTAGTGATATATTTAAGCAGGAAATTCATTATGCGCAAAGTGAAAGTTGTTAATCAATTGGTATTGACATAAGCAGAATTTCCAAGTTTATTGCCATCCTTTGAATGTAAAACTGACGGAAGTAGTACTTTATTGTGCGAATATGTGAATGAAGTTAGCAGTCCAATGGCTTGGGAAATTCGTAGTAATGTTCTTTTGAAAAGAGGAATTACAGGTGTATAGTGCTGTTTGATAGCAATAGACAATCAAGGAACTTGCAATTAGATCAAATTTTATAAAGGCAGACGAGACATTGAGCAGTTTTAAATTAGTGAACTTAAAAAGACATAGTCGAAGAAAATGCTGTGTGGTATTAGAACGCGATCCATATTTAGAGAGAAAGATTATGGATTATATAGATGAAATGTGCCTTAGTTGTATGACTGGTGTGTACATCTATTAATAAAATTTCTAGTTATGAATGAGTTAAAGAATCCCCCTTTACTAAATAAAAATACGAAGTAAAGGAAGAAGAATTTTGTGATTGTAGATTTAGAACTAAACGATTGATACTTCAGTAACATTGCTCGGGTAAATATATTTTTTACAATGCCGTAAATTACTTAAACCGTTTCGCTTAAAAGAGCTCGTTTGCTTAGTTGTGTAAACATGGCTTTAAGCAGCCTCCTATCTAGACATGACTGACCTATGGTTGACTAATAGTAAATTGGTAGGAAATATACGCTAAATTGGGTGAACTTGCGGCAGACAGTCGTTCCGCATGATGGTTGACCTTCGACCTTTATTTATTTCACAATATTTACGGCGTATATGCATAAATCTATTGCAATTTTCAAATACAACCAACTGATGATTCTTGGTTGATGATATATTTTGATTGCGTTCTAATTCCCTTTGAAATCCGCATTCATGCTGCCCTTAAGACCAGTGAGAATTGATTTATTTGCTTTATTATAATACAATTGTCTATTGACGTTAACGCTGTAAATCAGTGAGAATGTCCGAGATCAATTAAAACGTTGTAAAATTTTATGTCAGTAGAATCAAAGCAAACAAGTTAATGTTACATATTTTAAATAATCGTAATGCCAGGATGACGGACGTTAATCACTATTCCTGGTTGCCGAACGAGATTTAATTTGAAAGGTTCAAAATTAACATAAGTATTTAAACAATTATAACTAGACCGAATACCAATAAAATATAAATTAATCATGTACTTTTTCTGTCACTACTACTTTTACTGCTGCTGTTGTTGTTGCTACAAGTCCAACAGCAACTACTTCGTTTTTTTGAATTATGACTCACCTTTCCAACTTTTGTAAATCTATTAATGAAATTAACATTTACATTATCATTGCCACTATCAACAGGCCTTCTATTACACGTACTAGTGGCATTAAAAATGCTGTTATTGATAATTTTGCTCAGAACACTCATATTACAAATAATAATGTAGATGCCCCAATTTCTGCTACTTCTACTACTACTAACATTAGCACAATTACTAAAATTACTATGTACACTACAACGACAATAATAATAAAAACTACTACTGCCACTACTTACTCTAACATTATTAGTATTGCAAGTAATACTGGTAATATTACTGTTAATATTACTGCTACTTCCATCAATCATTCTGCTACAAACAGCACTAATAAAACTGCTATTACCGCTACTAGGACTTCAAATACCTTTGCCATTACTATTACTAGATCCGCAATAAATAATGATACACCTACTACTGCTGCTGCTATTTCTACTATTACAACAAGCACTAGATCTACTACTAATATTAATACTAATATCATTACCACCATTATTACTACTAGTATCACCACCACTGTCATAATTAATACTAATGCTACCAGCAGTACTACTTATGTGGCAACTCATAATACTACTACTGCTACAAATACTTCGCCTAATGCTACTTTTATTTCTACTGATGCTGCTACTACTATAACGAATACTATTACTTCTGTCATTACCACCATTAAATCTATAAATACCGCTACCCACACTATAAATATTAAAGCTGATACTAAGACAACTACTTATACCATTATTGTTACTGCTAATAATAACATTACCACTACTACTAATACTACTACCATTATCAACACTATTAATTTGCGTACTAACATCACCTTTACCATAACTAATAATACTAAAAATACTATGTCTACGACTACGTCTGTTATTATGTACTTCAGACGACCCCAATACTACTTCCACTATGTTTTCTATTATTATTACTTCTCCGACTCATACTACTGCTACTACTGTCATTACCTTCATTTATTCTATTGTTAGCCTTACTACCGCTTCTACGACTACTACTACCTATTATAGTCAAAGTGCAGGTGTTTGAAATGACTCATTGGAATATATCCCACTAGTTAAAATTTTAATATAGTAAAATATCCTTTTACCGCAAAATATTTCGATATTTAACTGGGGCTCTAACATAAGTACAGCTGGTACCACAAATTTTCGGTTATTCCTTCTAAAGGCAGCATTGAGCTCGGCATTTCAGTGTCCTAACTGCTTATCCGTCACCGATTGAGTTTAGGAAATATGCAATAAATTACTGACTTAATTAATGATAAGATTTTAAATCAATTTTATTCAAATACGTGCATAAGCCTCAATCTTTGTGTTTTATTTTCACTCTAATTAAAAACGCTTGTATAATTCAACAGCAAACAGGCGAACGCAGTAAATGCTTCGTCAAGAAATGTATTCACTTGAAGGTTAAAGGTTTTCTTAACGTCGATAAACGAGTCGTAGCTAGTTATACCTGTAACACTTTCGTGTCTTTTTCCGTTACCATAAGTAAAATTATCAATCTAATAAAACAAATGAATTAAATATTTCTCAATTGCTTTGGGTGAAAACTGTACTCATCGGTCATACAAACAAGAATACCTCCGGGAAAGTTAATTAAAAGGTTAACTCCAGACGATAAATCTTCAATAATCGTAAAGAATAATTGTAACCAAGCATGAAACGTTCTAAACCTTACCTTTTCATATCGTTAAGCCGGTCGCTGAAATGAAGTGCCGTTCATATTTGATAATCCAGGATCGAAGATCATTACACATTTACTAACAACGGGATTTGGAATCCTGTACAGGTGAGTCTTTGTTTTCTAACAGAAACTCCTCACTGAGAGCAAGCATTACGCATTAAAGTCTCTGTGTCGCAGATAAGCTTAGGAGCATTAGGAGAGATGGTAAATAACAGGATAATAAATCATCTTGAGCAAACATGCTGGGTAAACTTGATTCAAGTGGGTAAACAGTACAGTTAGAAAATAGAAGATAATCTACGGCACAGAGTCGATAAGCAAGAAACATTCATCGGCACTGTATCATTTTCAAACGAGATGCGAATAATCCTAGCGCGGAAACGATAAAAGACAGGGTATTTGAAACCATTCACAATGCCGCATTTGAGGAATACCATACAAATAGAACAGCTTTATAAACCAGTGGAGTATGCTAATGGTATTGTTAAATAGAAAATGAGGAAGACAGAAATAGGCGCACTCGTGTGTCTGTGCATACCTTCATTTTGCACATCTTATACCAAATAATGTTGTTCCACATATCAAACAATGCGGTGTTATAGGAGAAAGGTTCATTCCATTAAGACTCCATAGCTCGTTCATTTTATTTGCCAAGTGCGTTAAATCGAAGGCGAAAAAGAGAATAAACACAAATTCAACTGAAGAAAAACAAAAAACAACGCTAACTGACAATAAATATATAAGGGTAACATTGTAAAAAATGAGCACTTAATAGTTAAGTAACACTCAGAAGAAAAACGTAAATGACATGACTACTGGAATTTGGAACACGATTAAATTTGAAAGATTCATTTTGATATACCACACACGATCATTCCATTTTTTAATTTATCTAAAATAGTTTTGTGACACCCATAAGCCTATTATTCTTTCAATCAATCTATCAAACAAATCTATCTATCTATCAATCTATCAAAGTATCGATGATTAGCTTACGACTCTAGAGATTTTTTAATATTCAGTCAATTAATATATTTCATTCATGATTAAATATCTTACAATCTATTTAATTAATAGGGCACAAATGCTATAACCATCCAATAGTCTTTATTTTATTGTTATACCTTAAGAAACGTATTTTTCCTTTTTCTGTTCTTTGAAATATGCTTACATAAATCAATAATTCACTTTGGTTAGTTCTTTATATTTTCTTTAGCTCTTTATTTTTTCAATGAGTTTATTTTTAACGATGCCTTCTTAATCTTCGTCAGGCATAGGTTAATCCTTCAATTTTTTTTTATTAATTACGAACTATATATGTATGCTCACATCTTTCGAGTTTAGGGATATCTATATCTACAACTATATATATTTTAATGTATGCATATATATTTTTTTTGTGTGTGTTTGTGAAGTTGTTTACTTGCATGGAAGACCGGTTCTCATTAGACTAATTGATGTATGGTTTTTTCTGAAATAAATTAAACGCCGTCAAGATAACCATCGTTTGAAAGCAATCGATTTAGCAGCTTCGCCTCCTCTTTCCAAATGTCCATTTGATGAAGTTTTCACTAAATTGGTTGCTGCATTATTATTTTAAACATAGCTGTTTAAAAAATTAACCAAAATTGATTACAAATTATCAAATGGCGCTGGGTGAAAACAGAAATGCAGCCTTGGTGTTCGAGCAATAATCGTCACTTCAATGAGAATTCTGATGTTTAAGATGGAATATACATATATATATATATATATATATATATATATATATATATATATATGTGTGCGTGCGTGTGTGGATCTGTTTATGTGAGTATAAATATATTATTTGAATTCTGTTTGTTTTTTTACCAAAATATTACAATATATCCAGTCGTGGCACAAGATATAAACCCTTTAACGCATATTTTCCACTCCAATGAAAGAGTTGTGCGTAAGGTGACAAGTAAATTGAGGAAAAGAGATATTTGAGTCCTCTAGAATTACGCGTATCATGACAATATTCGAGTCAACTTAACATCATTATATTGTTGTGTTGACATTAATTGTTCAAACACATTTTCAACGACACGCGACCGCGTATAGTTTCCTTGTATTCTTTATAAAATGTGCTCACCTTGAAGCATTACGAAGCCGACCGCATCCAATACTTGATTTCTTTGTCTTCCTTACAGAGTAAACGTTCAATGTCTTCATTTAGATTTTAGTCGAAAATTTCTACAGCTAAAAATGTCACTAATTTTTTTTAGTGCACAGTAGTCACACTAGTCATTAATTACTTGCCGTCTATCCGTTTCAATTTTTTCTGACTGAAGGTAGGCATGTTTATCGCCTCGCCAAATATGCACATTTTTTCCACACTCAGTCGTAGCAAAAGAATAAGAAAGAGGCAACTAGATGGGCTGTACGCATTTCCTTTGCTTTCGTGCGTCAATTTATGAGTCATGCACTTAACCAGGTCTACCTATGGCCCAGATTAATACCAGAAATTTTCTTGAGCGAAAAAGGGGGTGTTCGAGGGTCAAATTTTAAATAAGGTGGTGTCGCACTATTTCACATCAGGAATTTGTTCATTTATCTTCGAAATAGTTTGGCATTTCTGACAAATGTACTTTTACTTATGACTGATTGTAGTAATGTTTTGTATTTACGTGAATACGTGCTTGTATATATATGTGATTATAAAGTTGAGTGTGCAAACTGGTCAAAATTGTCACAAATTGTCTTTTCGTGAGTTTTAACAAAGTTTCATTCCGGAAGTATGTGGTTAAAGGATTAATTCAAACCAAGATGGTAGACTTCAGGTGAACGCAAATTTCATTTTTGCTAACCACTCGCACAATGAAGCAAGACAACCGTCAGGCCCTTATTTTAAACAAGCATTGATTGCGCAGGTGGTGGTAAAAATTATTTAGCTAAATTTTGAAGTAAACACCAATCCCGTTGTATTTAACCAGTCGTCGAACAACAGCAAAACTACAGTAAGTCACACACATTCTGATAATCATCATGCAAGTTCGATACGCGTCAGTTCGTTGGACTGACGGTAGTTCGACGGTTGTTCGACGACTGGTTAAAAACAACGGTTTGGTGTTCACTTCAAACTCGCAAACTTGATGATTTCCATGGTTTCATCAATGCACTAAGGCAAATTTATTAGCGATTATCAAACCGTAATGCATGTAGAAGTCATCGATATGGTGTTCTCTCTCTCTCTCCTAGTAATTTCTCTGACATGGAACTAAATAAAATGTGTCTGCTTCTTCATGATACCACCGGAAATATTTGTACAACCCCTGTGGTATGAAAAGCTTGAACCGCTGATTTTCAGGAAAAGGGAAATTCAATATCTGTCAAATATGACGCAATTCATCATACAATGTTTTCAATGACAATGTATTATAAACCGTGATCAGCAGACATCTTACGTTTCACTTGTCAAAATATTTTATTTCTATCCCTGCCAACCAGTTCACACAAGGTTGATAATAGAAAAATTAAATAAAAGTTCTTGTTATAGTCTGCGTATCTTAAAGTCTGAAGCTATTGAATAAGGGGCGGTGTCACCAATGTGGGCTACAGAGCTGCCATGAAAAATAACATATTGTGGCCCGCTTCCGTTGTTCAAAGACATTCAGTTGGTATGGTAGACGTTTATTTAAGACATTAAATTGAGGACCCGCTTTCATGTAATTGTACATGTGATAGAGTATCTTTCTTTCCTTTGTAAGTTATGACTGTATATTCTAACATAAAATCTAGCCAGATTGGATGAAAGTTACAGTCGAAATATTGAAAACTATATTTAGAAAGTGCACTTGTTTTTTAATTGTCACTATTTTCAATTTTAGAAAAGCATATATATATATATATATATATATATATATATATATATAATATAAGCGGTCATGGACTAATAAAAACCACATTATTACTTCAACTTTATCGTTTGTTTTATTGAAACGATCAAAGCAATTCATCTATGCGTAAAATATTTGATGTTGCTTTCGCAAAAACTCCATCAACAAAAAACATATTTTTCCATATCTTAGCAAAAGAAATTAGCAACAAATAATCTCTACGGCTTCGTAGATTATTTATTGCAGAAAAGCGCACATCCTACATGTCCAACGTGAAGAAAGCGGACATATTTTGTTTACGCTAGTAAATCAACCTGAGAAAGAGCGATACCGCTAACAGTGAGTGCAGAAATGTCCAAATAGTGAAACCATACAATTTGTTGATAAATTTTCACGTCTTGTAAATTTGATATTATTGCTTTTAACAACGGCGGTTTATTGGTAGCGTAGATTGTCTTTGATTTGAGTCGGTCCACGGTATTACCTGTGTTCACTGATGACATCTCATTAATCTACATCGTCAACAGTAAAGCTTTTCGTTTTAGAATGTGAACAATTATGCCACACGGAATTATTTTTTTTAAACACTGCGGATCTTGTAGCAAATTATTTGAAATAAAAACAAATGTCAAAGTAAGCATCAACAAATGCTGTATCCTCATGTACACACTCGTGTTTTGCTAACCGGCAACTCATTAGTAGGAGCCGGAATTACACCCAAATTCGATATATATATATATATATATATATATATATATATATATATATATATATATATATATATATATATATATATATATAGTTACTTCAAGCTCACTAACTTGATTTAAAGAATTGTTACCACAACCCGCATAATTAATGATTGTTTACTTGCATTATTAAAGTGCTGATTAATTTTGTCCAGAAGTTCCGTTTAATTAATAAAAGTTATTTTACGGGTTCTTCGCAATTCTATGCCTTGTTCTGCTATTGAATTCAGTCCACCTGTTGGAAAGAGTACACCATTAACCAATTTGTGCATGCTTCATTTTAGATATTTCTTTTTAATGCTTTAATGAAATTTTAAATTCTTGACGTCTACTATTTCCCGCGTTCGAACATAATCAGGGTTCACCCATGCTTTGTTAGCTCTGTTTGGTAAACATATTCAATTGCTTCTATGACCAGAAGGATAAACCAAACGCAGCATGAACGAATGAAATAATCTCATGTGCACATTCCTTTTGTGCTTACTAGCGACTCATCAGTAGGAGCCGGTATTACTTACTTTACTTTACTTTACTTTACTGCGGCTGACTCCTTTTGGAGGATAAGCCGGCTCCAATGACATTTCATGGAGTTTCTTGGGAATTTGGTACAAGTGGTGTCCCCTCACCACTCGGTATTACGCCCTTTACCAACTATACTTTTGGGTAAGGAATGTGGGAAAATAGGACGGTACAATCTCCCAGACGAATGTCCTTGTAGTTATACATTACATAGAAATTTGTAACAGAAATACACTGTGCATGTTCTGTCACTCTTCTATGGCTTATCTTGTTGCACTTTACCTAGTAAAGTATTGCTTAAATATTTGTTCTAAGCAATCAAGTAAATATAAACGAAGCGTACCACTAGAATTGGCGAGTCCGGGTATTCTACAAAAAATGTGAGCAACATAACAGTAATTACATTTAAGTTTAGATATTTTTAGGCTCTCCAAAATATTATCGCATTTATACTGTTGTGCTTTTATTTCTGCCTGATATAAGGTTTCTGAATGAAAATTATGTGACAATTAAGTAAACAACTATGGCACAACTCAGATTGCAACCCAGAAGGAAACATGGCCGAAAGGCAAATGCAGATTGAATTACAAAGCTCAGAACGAGAACAAAATGCTCGGTTTCAGTAAATTCAATGGATCCAGTTCCAGATATTAAGCCATAGCGAGCAAATGACCACTTATAATCTGAACATAGCGAACGCATAATTCTTTCTTTACCAGTGCTTCTATTTAGAAACTTTCATCACATATATAATAGACTTACCAGTAAAACAATACACCAATATTCTACATTGTCTTCTAATCCATACATGAAGAGCTTTTTTGTTTAAACTGACATTTAGTAAATAAAGCGTTGTAATATCAAACGTTTAAATGAAATTTTTTTAAATATATATATACAAGCCTCTCTATAAGATAAGTTTAGAGCTACAATTTTGTTGTTCACTGAGGTAGAAGAGTCGATCTTTAGCTGTTGATGCAAAATCCAAGCATAAAAGCAGACAGGCTGGCCACAAATCTGTCGATGGTGAAAGACAATAAGTGTGTTTGGCAACGCTAACCTGACTCTTGTCAACAAAAGAGGCCCAAGAAGTCTTCCGAGAAATACAAATAGTTTTCATACGTAATAGACGTCATAGGGTTCAGAAAATATATTAGAGGAAGACGCCTGCTTACACTAGCTACCTACCATATTAACGGCTTTCTCAAAGAATAGAAAAATGTTGACCTTTTTCTGGCTCCTTGGGTACTTATGAGTTCAATTACCATACCTGTTTTAGCCGGCATAACCTCAGTAGTCACATTAAGTAGGATACGTACACGAAACTAAGAGCAAAGTAGATTTTTTTCCACGTATTTACAACATGATATGTGTATTTATTATTATTATTTATTTTTACTAATAATTTGTTGTGGCTACTAACAAAATTTAACCTGATATTTAGTCAGATATATCAGCATTTACATAATTGGCACGGCAGATAAATGACGTACGATTGAAACTTAATTGAAATAGTTCGAACTACATCTCATGAAAATTCACTGTTACTCATGGCTATTATTCAAGACTGGCGCATTATGTATTGTACAGACAAAGTCTTTTGACGCAAAATGCTTTCAGTTAAACAGTATTAACACCGCAGAAATAATCATCAAAAAAGTTTTGACTGTTGTTCAGAATAGGCTATTTTGCAAGCGTGCGGAATAGGATTGCGTGTCAATCCGTCATTACGGCGAGTCCTGACGTCAAGTTACTAGTTTTTATAAGATTACCTAATAGAATGAGTCGGACTTGTTAAGGTCAAATAAGTTCTACTGGTGCATAATGCTAAAAAACACAACAAATAAGGTGTTACAATGTTAAACTTATGGCTTATTAGGCGCCGGCAAGAAATAGGATGGCCGCCACTTGAAGAAATCGTGTGAAAGAGGAGAGAAAACGGATGACATAAAAAACGGCTAATAAAGTTTGAACATTCATATAATTCCACCGCATAATTTACTGAAAACAATAAAACGGAAGCTTCAAAATTTATATGCATTATCTAATAAATAACCGAAAAACATAACGGAAATGTAAATCGGCAAATATGTTTATAAGGGATACATTAAAAGAAAAAATAGACTAAATTGAAAGATAGACTAAAAATTAATAGGAATACTCAAATAAAAACAAATAGCAATATCTACCCTCGTATATGTATCAGTACAGAGATTCTGACATACAGACAAACGTGAATAATTTCAGATATACATACAGACAGACCTACATACATACATGCATACATACACACACACACACATATATATATATATTATATACAATCATATATTCATACATGCATGCATACATACATACATACATAAATACATGCATACATACACACATACATACATACATACACACACACACATACATACATGCATACATTTATTCGTACATCCATTCATACATACATACATACATTCATTCATACATACATACATTCATTCATATGTACATATATATATATATAGTATATATGTATGTATAAGTATATATACATATACATACATGTATACATACATATACATATATATATACATACATATATATATATATATATATATACATACATATATATACATACATACATACATACATACATACATACATACATACATACATACATATACATACATACATACATACATACATACATATACATACATACATACATACATAAATATATACATACACACATACATGTATAGAAATCTACATACGCACATTCATACATAGAAACCTGCACAAATACATGCAAACACACATACATATAAATTTGCCTACATAAAACACACCCATGTACAAATAAACATACATAAGTACAAACAGGCATATATATATATAACTAATCACCTGCATACAGCCCCAGTTCTCTACAAGCACTTTGCCCTAGGACAAAATTTAGCAGATTAAATTTTACCTCTCTTATGGACAATGTTTGCTACAAATTGTCCGCGGATTTTTACTCATTCAAGTGTTCCGTCGTTAGTGAGTATAGGGTGCAGTGTAATCAAGTGAAAGATATCGCGAATGGTAGAGTCTAGCTACTACATTGGTGGTCTTATACTTATGTGGTTTCAAAATCCACCACATTCGCCTCAGTAGCCTCGCATACAGAATTTTTAATTTTCTTCTCAAGAAAAACCTAAATCAATGTAATCGCCATTCTCTAAAAATTACTTTTAATCAAGGTTGCGAACTTGACCCATTATTTACATACATTTGTCGGTATAAACTAGGCAATGTATAGTGTGGAAAAAAATCATCCAGTAGACCGGTTTCGGCCTTATTGGGAACTTTATAACAAGGTGCGATATTTTAACGAGCATGGGTTGTGCGGGCGGTGATAACAATTATTATAATCAAGGTTGCAATCTTGAAATAAACACCTGACTCATTATTTCATGTACTTAATAGGTCAGGTGTTTACATCAAGATCGCAACCTTGATTATAATAAGGTGCGATAGCGTTAGCAAACGTTTATCTGTCAAATACCTGAATCCATCTAATTATCAGACATCAATGGCAGGCAGGCAGTATAGTAGTATATATATATATACACGCATGTATGTATTTATGTGTGTATAGAATAAGCACTGCCTCAGTTCACAATGGAAATTTATCAACTAGATCAGTTTCGTTCTCTTTGCTAACTAATTAAGTACTTGCTAGAATTTCCGTTATTTAAATAGGAAACAGCGCACATCCGTATCTGCATATGGCACATATTACTGAGCCAAGAGCCCCGCACACTTCACACCATTTTTAGTCATATACCAACCTATGATACGTGGTATGAAATGTCTTCGAACAAAATTTCCAACAAGTGTATATATAGGACATGTATTATGTATGCTGGCGCCTTTTGTCATGTGATGTTTGCACTCATTTGTGCATGGCTCACTAGAAATTAACTAGTTTGCATAACAGATTTAGAGAATGAATTCTTCGCATCCCACTATATAATCATATACTTACCATATTTTAAGCATGTTCTCTGAAATCGATATCCTGCGGCAGGATAGCTCAGTGGTTAGAGCACCAGATTCCGAAGCAGACGTGCCCAGGTTCGTATCCTGTCCGCGGCAAATTCTGGCTAGTACTTGATGAGTTCCCAATAAGGACGAAACCGGTCTACTGGATGAATTGCCTTTTCTACACTATACACTTCTTGGTTTATACTGACATATGTAAGTAATTAATGGGTCAGGTGTTTATATCAAGACCGCAACCTTGATTATAATAATACTTCCGATAGTTTGTTTGCAAGATCATGATCTACGGAATTCACATTTTTTTGGATTGAGCCGCTGTTTGTTACCGATTAAACTGGTATCCACAAAGAACTTGAAAGTATATTCTTTACATATCGGTCAGAACATTGGTAATCATGCCAATGATTCGACCAAAACCCAACTGCCATTTGTAAGATTGTTAGATGAAAAATGCTGTTGTATTTCTGTTTTTCATAATTTCAGCTTAAGTGCTGCCAAAACGGATGTATTTTAAAGGCTCCGTGTGTCTGCATTCGGATTATGCGATTTTCAGCGATGTGAATCGTTGCCATAAATCAAACCTGAGTATTTTATAGACCGCATGTCACACAGTGTCTTTAACAAGTCTGTTTTGCTATGCACAAACGGAATTGCTGTCTTCTCTATTAGTACAACAAGCACCAATATTTGAACTACAACAATCTTTGAAATCTTTTTTTTGGAAATAAATAAGTAGGTCATAGAAATAATCGTTTATTATTAATCTATCTATGCACACAAAATTTATACTCATTAAGCCTGTGAACAAGGTAATGCGAGTATATTAAAATGGATGAATAGGCAGTAAAGAAAATGTGGACAATAGATCATTACCAAGAGAGGAAGGTTAAAATATCTTAGTAAATAAATATATAAATATAGGTCTATGCCAAAAAAGGCATAGAGGATAAATTGATAATAGATTGTGAATTGGTAGAAAGAAATAAAAGCTGAGAATAAATAATAAACAGTTATGGACGGAAGACAAGAACGATAGCAAGGAAAAAATAATTTAAAAATATAGGAAAAAAAACAATTAAATAATGCATAATAAATAATGCATGATGAAAGATGGAAGATAGAAGTAAATACGAGAACAAAGATAAATATTCATCTATACAGACATATTAATTGATAAGTATATATAATAAAGAAGAACAAAATATATATCATTTTATATTTAAAATGTATGTGGAGTGAGATAGATAGAAAAATAACTAGAAAAGAATGCAGATATTGACGATTTATATGTCTCTATGTATATAGGTGAAAGAGACTAAGAAAAAAAGGAAAGGATTATTGAACAACAAAAAGTAAGCAAGTGAGACAAAAGAAAGACAGAAAAAAATTAAAGGAAGCGGAAAAAAGTTTCAAATGGAGAAGGAGAGCATGATGGATGTAAAATAGAACGTAACGCGAGGAAGATGTTCTAACAACTTAAGAGAAAAAAATTAATAGAATAAGGAAAGGGAGAAAGATATATAAATTTATTCAAAACAAAAAATAGAATATCATATATATAAAGATAGATAGTTTAATTGATTAATTAATTAATTTACTTAATGTGTGATTAAACGATTGATGGATTGATTGATAGTTAAGTAGACCGGTTTTATCAAATTTCGTAAATTCACAATTTTTTTAACTTCGGGTGCATGTAACCTTATGTATTTAAATGGGAAATAAATAATACACATAAAATAGGCAAAAAATGACGGTGAAATTAAGAATAGAAAATATAGATGTAGTCAAATAGCGATTTGAACTTGTACGCGCTAATGATAGAATCCATAAATAAAGCATTGACGCTAGTGTACACCATAAGCTATAAACCACAATTTATCAGGCCGTTTTCCTTTGTCTCTATGTTGTGGCGATAACGGTCAACGGCTAGCAACAAATATCGGTAAATGTGTGTGTGTGTGTGTATATACACAAGTGTGTATGGACTAGTCTACTTGTGAAAGAAAATACGCGGTAGGGTCCTAGACTATGTCTACTTCATTGTTGTTTAGGCGGCAATTATTTATAGTTTAAAAATGCTATTTAGAGGTAGACTTAAAGAAGAATTGTCAAATAAGGAGAACCTACAAGTTAGAAAAAAGTGATGAAAATTGTAGGTGTAACTGAGATGACCCTAATTCCGTTGACGATTTGTTGATGAAAAAAGCAACTAAGTAACTTAGAAGAAGACGTAAGTAACAACAGGCAAGTTAGAATGACAAGCAAATTCAGGTATAAGAGCCTCCAAATTGACAATAAATAATGCAAATAAAAGTTGAATCAGCCGGTTTGATGACAAATTTTACTCAATACAATGAGTTTCCGACTGGGCAACCACCTCATCAAGGTGGAAAGTAGCACATGTGAGAAAGCGTGATAGAAGGATTCCTTCCACACTAGTTCAGCCAAAAATTGGATTATTATTCAAAATAGCATTAAACGGCGTGATTGAAAAATAAGTGAGGGGTTCTTATACGTGTTTTTCTTGTTGCGGCTCAAAAGCAGCACTCCTACCAATTAACGTGGTATCAGTGAAATTTCCCTAGCTATCGTATATGTTCTGATATAGATCTGCACACCGCCAATTATCGATCACTTCTTAAAGCACGATGCAATATGTCCATTGATAATTGAGAAAACACGGTTTTCAATATTTTGTGGTGTCAGTTTACCTTTTGCTGCATCAAAAGCGGTTTCTGCTATCATTTTCAGAAGGATTCGCGTAGACCGAGAGAAGCGAGCTAGGCAAGCTTCGACAGGTTTTCGACCAGGAATGAGATGTGTGGACCAATTTCATTAACTCCATCCCACTCTTGAGCTGTGCTATAGGTATAAACGGCTCACTCGTCTACTTTCGACTTCGCGTTTATAATACATTGGTTTATTTTTATTCATTTCAATTTTTCTTATAATATCACTGGCAGTGATAATAGAATGTTTATCTGAGAGCAAATTTTTCCGTCTTGAGCGCAGTGAATTCCGTAAATTGGCATCTGTACTATCAGAAGATTGATTTAAAATAGTCTAACAATGTTAAGTTTTTTACAAATGCTTTTAAGGTGATGCAATTTTTTGCACCTTCATAGATTAAGAAATGATAGCAATTATTCTGTGAAATGCGCAACCATAAAAATATGAAACATTGAATAGATGACCATCGAAACAATTTGTATGAAAGCGGTACTGGGTAACGTTCTATAGTGTGGGTGGTGATTGAATTTAGGTATATCACATTTTTTACCTTCCAATAAATGCCAATCTCATACTTTGGATAACAAAAATGAAATCCTTTTTACATTTAAATATTGTCCAATTATTTGGCTGACAAAGCCAACCTAATGAGCAATGCCGTTTATCATAGGTGTCATACTTCAAATTAAAAGGGCTTGATTTTCTTCTTTTCTGACAAACCCGCAGAAGTCAATACCAAATATAAAATATTCTCTTCCATGCAGAGAACTAAACTGTATATATGCAATTATATATTATGTACGTATGTATTAGGTACCTCGTAAGAAATTAGTTCATATTTGCCCAGATGGATTTGTCAAGGTTAGCGTGAATAAACAGGATAATCTTATTAAAAGACCATTGGTTTCGCGGGCGGTGATAGCAATTACTTTAATCAAGGTTGCGTTTTTGACATAAACACCTGAGCCATTATATACATACATTTGTCAGTATGAACGAAGCATTGCATAGTGTAGAAAAGTCAATTAATTCAGCAGACTGGTTTCTTTATTATTGGGAAGACTTCACGTACTGTCCAGAATTTTCCGCGAACAGGTTTAATCTCAAGAACACATGCGCTTCGTGTTTACCGGTGAATTATCAATAGGATCCGACATCACACTCCATACCCATTATTCGTTTCGTCAAGAAATGTGTGACTGCATTGTCCAAAAGTGGTTAGTAAGCTCAACACACATGTGGACATGAGATTATCCAGGCTGTGCTTGCTGATATTGGACTATACTTCTGATTTAATTACGCCTATTATTTGTATTATATTTCTCACAAATTCGAGTTGGGGTTAGTTACAAACACCGTCTTTTATTGTTTTTTTCACTATAACTATTCGCATCGCATTTGAAAAAGTTACATTTCCGATAGACGATTCTTGTTTATCGACTACAGTATAGTAGACTATCTCGAAATTTATAATAAAAATATTTACTCACATGAATCAAGTATACATGACATCTTCTTTAGCTGATTTATCATACTTTTGAACAAATATTCTTCAAGATATGAGTTCTTCGAGCAACAGCTTTACAGCTTTAAATTAATTAGCTGACCCTAGTTGCGCACAACAAGGTGTTTACATCTACTGCCCTTATTTTTACTTAGGATATTTGGACTTCCTATTTTGAAAGTGTTTTTCAACGGAAATTTTTAACACAAACAATTTGACAAACATTCAGTCAAGTGATAAATCTATTTTAAACTGTTTCAGCTTTGCAGCTTATCGGTTGGACAGCCTTGCGAGGAATTGCAAAATTCTGTACAAATCAATCTATTATGACATGTAATATTAATTAACATTATGTAAACGCTCATTTTACTATTCTTTATGACAGCTTAAAAATATCGGTTTGATTTCTATTTAAATAATGCCGAAACCGGTCTACTGGATGAATCGCCTTTTCTACACTATACAATTCTTAGTTTATACTGACAAACGTATGAACACAATGGGCCAGGTGTTTATGTCAGGAACGCTACCTTAATTAGAATAATTGTTAGCTCGTATGTTCATTTAAATAGAAAAAATGTACAATTCAATATCACCTATCCATGTATAGTGGTGTCTGTTCTATAATGGCATATTGGAGATCATTAGTTGTAACTTATAGACCCCACTTAAAGGAGAGACAAACTGGGAAATATTAGTTTGTAAATAAATGAAAATTGTGTTTAGCGTGCGGCAGGTTGGCTCAGTGGTTAGAGCAACAGAGTCCGAGGCAGACCTGTCCAGATTCGAGCCCTGTCTGCCGCAAAACTCCGGCCAGTACATGATGAGTTCCCAATTAGGACGAAACCGGTCACTGGAAGAACTGCCTATTCTACATTGGAAAATGCTTATATTATACTGAAAAATGTATGCATATAATGGGTGAGGTTAGTCGTTACTGAACAAAGCAATGTTGGCAAAATCAGATTGTTCTTAATTATCTTAAAATGCGTATGCAGATTATAATGAGGGGAATAAAATACATGAAAAAACCAAAAGGTTACGGAGATAATAACGAGACAAGAAACGTTACTTATGAACGTGATATTAGTACAATAAATGAAGAGTTTGAAAATGATAGTTCAATATATATGGAGATTATAAATTTTTTGAATTGGTATATTCTGAATATTTCACAAAATACATGCTATTCTTGATTTTATCTACAATATAAAATTTTTTTTTTTAAATATGAGAAACTGAAACTGTGTGCAGATTATACACCTTGACTTAAATTGATCCGATCGTTTAAATAGTTAACAACTGTTTTAAAATAATTTTGCGCTGAGTGATGATAGTTATATGCTACAATTAACCAATCATTGATTTCGCAAATGGTCATAACAATTGTTTAAATCAAGTTAGCGAACTTGATGTAAACACCAACCCCATTTTATTGAACCAGGCGCAATTGTCGGGAATTTTGTCACATTTCATACTGTTTGTTGCAGAATCCTAAAATATATGCAATTTTGTGTTAAGCATAGCTTACCTAGTAACAAATTAAATGAAATAGGACCATAAGGATATCCAATAGTCAACACGAACAAATAGTACAGTCTCATGTGCACCTGAGTTTCGAGGTTACTGGTGACTGATCAATGGGAGTCGGTACGATTACCTACGCCGTCTATATTTATTTTGTCAAGAAAAAGGGATAGGTTGGTTAGGTATGATTCATGCAGATATTACTTTTACGACGAAATATATTTATAGCATTCATTCAGATAGTTTTTCTTTTATTTGGGATAACATTGTGGTCAGCCCCGCGGGCTGCCTTCGTCACGACAATCTGTCAATCTGTGGTGGTCCTTTTGGAATTTGCTGGTCATACGGAGTGGGGTTTGTTACGAAGACAGCTGGTAATACTGACTGAAATATTAGATGAATAGCAAGAAAAAACAATTTTGATTAATTTCAACAAAATAGAATTTTAACAATTAATTTTATCACTTATCTGAAAAAAATTCTGGTGAGTGTACGAAAACTATTTCGACGGAAAATAAGCGACTAAATTTTCTGTTCATTATGTCCAAAGTATTGTATACGTAGGAACAAAGTACTTAAAATACGATCACAATGATATTCAAAGATCGATATGAATATACGGTATACTCTGACGTAGGCATGCATTCCCTGCTTCAATTGGACTCCTCAGTAGGAGCGGGCATTACGGCCTAACCCCTCTATTAATTTCATCAAAAATTCTGTTTTAGCTCCATTAGAGATAAAATGACGACTGTTTGCCATCATACTTAAAATTATTTAGATGTTTTATAAGTGTATAGGAAAATATATCTATTTTCAAAAAATGACAAGTGTAACAAGATTGAAGGATCAAATGAATGTTCAATTCCCCACGTTTGTGAATAAAGTTTGCAGTTACTACATTTGTGACGCCCAAAAAATTATGAACAAACTTGATTGTTTGTGACGTACAACATCATGCGTAGTAAAAGGTTTTCATTTAATATTTTGTTACATGCAAATTAGGCAACATTGTACTACTTACTGTTAGTCAGCCTAAGTAGAATAGATATAAATATGTATTTTTTTAGTAAAACGGACGGCAATTGCTGGGAGTGCTGTTTTTTCCGTTCAAAATAATAAAATGAGCAAGACATTTGACAGGTATTGGCACATTTAAATTACCACAACATCTATATAAATGTTTAAAAAAATGATCTTAAATATAAATCTGCAAATTTGAATTTCTTAGAGAGTATCATCGACCGCACTTACACGGTTTAAAAGGGTTTAAACTTAGATATATATAACAAAATATCTAAGTTTCCATTGCTCCCAACACGCACAGTTGCCAAAATTTAATTCCTAAGTCATTCCCTATTTTCGAATCTGTTAGTTTGTAAATCATTTGAATCAGACGCAACTAAACAAGTCATGGGTTCATACGGATATCCATGAGAGCTCCAGGTAAAGCGTGTTTAAAAAACTCGATCAAGAAATTTTTAATTTTGAAATGAACCTTCATAAAAGACCAAGTTTGTCCAAATAGAAAAGAATTAGATCAGGATGGTCGGAGGGGAAAAATTGATTTAATCTAGAATAGGATAATAGAATCGTCGCGATGAAAAATATTAAGCGCGAAAGAAATTATTTTAAAGTTTAGAAATGAATATTACAAAGTGTGTATTGATCTATTTTCCGCTGTAGTTCTCTAATTAAAAATCCAGATTGAAATTATGATTATACAGAACTATCAAAATCAGGATGTATGAAATAAATTTCGATTCAACTGGCGTTTATAATTTTCATCAAAAAAGATCCAAACTTTACAACTTTTAAGCAATGTCTAGATGAATAGTTAGACATCAGCTATCAGACGACCACTATGAAACCGAGGCTATCGGATCAAAAGTGGAAAGTTATAACTGTTATTGGAGATTGATAAAAATGACTCATTTGGTTGTGCAAATTTTGTATGTCGTGTTATTGATTGTACAAGCCAAATAAAAGAAAACAGCCCATGTTCATCGAATCCCCCAATTTGAATATAATATTCTGAAAGACATTTCAAATTTTAGATCATGGTTTCCGTTTTATTGGAAAACAGTCGAACTGTGGCAAAGACTGCCAGTTAGACCTCTCGGTGCAAGTTTTCCGGGCCTCATAGTCCATCCTAATCACTATTTATGAGATTCCGAATTAGGGAAAGACTTGGTCAAACTTTTTAAATTAAGATAATTTGATAAATGAAAAGCGGGTGGAATTATTTAACTGTCTTGTAGAGACACCAATACAAGGAGACTTTGATTACTTGTAAAATATTGGAAATATTTTCTAATAATAATAATAATTTAAAATGAATGTATTTTTCGGCCAATCCAACTAGGATTGGATTCATAATACGTAGAAATAATTAACACAATATGCACCGAACTCTAATTTTTATGGCGAAATTACTCTAAATTTAATTTTAGCAGGTTCTCTCTAAATTAGTTATTGAATGCCAATTTTACAAAAAAAGGAGCTCACTTGTTTATAACCAAGAGCGATACCACGAAAGTCCTTGTCATATATATTAACTTCAGATTTGCACGTCAAAATGTCTCAATTGTTTGCATAATAAGTCCAAAGAAAAAATATGGAATACATTCTCAGAACGAATGTGGATTGGGTATCACCGGAAACAAATTAAAATTATAAGTAAATATATCCAACTATTTATCGAAGTTAGGTTGCAGAAGTGTTAAAAAAAAGTTGAATTCGTATATTGTTCAACTGAGGCAAGACTATAACCAAAAATAAATATATGCAAATATAATTCTTCACAGTAAGCAGAAATAGCTCATTTTTGAGAATTCAACAGTTGAATTCAAAGCTAGGTCAATGCACACGTTATTTTTTCCCAGAGTAAACAAATAACTAGACGAATATTCAGTCACCTCTGTGTATCATGCTTCAAGAATAATAACCAATCAGAGGTCGATAAAACTGTCCGAGTCATGACGACCAATCACGATGCTGCTTTTTTATTACTTTTGTACCAATAATCTTCAACGGATGCATCTCTAGTTTAAACAAATGAAAATTAAAACCACTGGTGCTAAATTTGCTGATGACAGGCCTTGTTTTCCACTTTCAGTCTAGTTATATTTATAATGAAAATCCAGTTTTAAATATTAACGCTTGTTTATTTGAGGTAAGAAGATTCTTGGCAATCGTGAGAATGATGGCAGGAATAGATGCAACTCGTATTCCAAAATTTATTCAAGCTGCTCGTAAAGCTTGAAAAATATATGATTAGTGCTCATTTATTGTTAGAAAACATGATTTGTATAATGACCTATTTATATAACAGACGAAAATGTTCCGAAAATTATGATATAATAATCCATTTCAAACAGTTCGAGGCGCTTTGCAAATCGATAGTCACCCAAACACCCAAAGAAGCTGCGCAGTCGGAAGACTCTTTTTCATTCAAAGTAAAATTCAAATCAGAATTTTGGAAACATTTAATAGATTCTTTTGTGCACATGTCTAAAAACCGACTTGCGGGCTATCAGCATTCAAGTAAATAAGATCCATTCATCAACCGGGTTTGTATAAAGAACAGCAGTACCGTTCGTAACATGGTAGTAGTATAATAGATTTACATTCCCTTGCTCAATAATATTAGCAAATTGCCTTAATTTATAATGAGTCAATACAGTAACCTCGAAGGATCTTAAAATAAAGCTAAAAATTTTCAATTATTTACGGTATTATATATATATATATATATATATATATATATATATATATAATACAGAATGATTTCGTATTCCATCCATAACTTTTCATCTATCAAGATGTTATGTTTTTTATTAGTCATTTTAATCAAGTCTGTGCATTTTAAATAAATGCCAAACCCATTTCTTCACCAAAAACAGTGTCTAATTGTTATAAATTTAGTTGAATAATGTCGTGATGACCGCGAAATTTATTAACAGATAAGTAGCAGGTGTTCATAAATAGTTTTAATTCCTAATTTTGGTGAATATTAGCAAAAATTAAAATCCATCATGTTGGTTCCATTTACCGAATCGGCAAACATAGTGTTTGTACCATGTACCATTTCGGTACCATAACATTCGTATCGGGTACTGACAAAATAGCCATAGTGTTGGTACCCTTTATAGACTTTGTATATAAATATATATTATATGTAGTGAGTTTGCTTGGAAGTCACACTGTCGAAGTCTTTATTTGAAGTTAACTCAAATACTGCAGGTTTACAATTTCGTATAGGAGATTGTACCGTCCTATTTTCCCATATTCATCACCCTAATATATTGAGTATAAAGGATGTAAAACCGTTTTCTACAGATGAGTCGTCAGTAAGCACGGAACGAATGTGCACGAGATTATACGTTCCGTTCATAATGTCTATGTTTTATTCTTTTGGTCATATTTGAATTAAATTTTTACTAGATGCGCAAATCCTAATCAAATTGCATATATATATATATATATATATATATATATATATATATATATATAAATTCTCCAACAAAAACAATATTTCGACTTTAGGTCTTTTGCGTTTTTTCCAACGAAGTTACCAGAATTACAAGTTTATGTGCTAATTTCTTGGAGAAAGTATCATATTTGGTGACGTTTCCATAGAAATGATAATTGTAGAAAATTAAAGCCATGCACATTAGTTAACATATAACTGAAACTACCAGTTTGGTGATATTTAACGAAAAATGAATGATTGTTTCTATCACAAAACATACTTCGTTGGCCAATTATGAGGTGGTTACTGGTGTGTGTGCTCGGAATATTTGATTAGTGCGTTAACCTAGAGCAGAACTAATAACTTTTGTCCCTATTACCTATCGAATCAAAAAATCAAAACTTAAACTCAATTCTAACTTGATAAATCATTTTCTCTTCTCAGTATGTAATAATTTCACCAATGTTTAACCAAATAGAGGATTTTGATATTGGTGTCATTCCTCAAAACCAAACATATCCGTAGCGTCAAAACGTCTCTTTTTAAATTTGGATATGGTCAAAGAGTTTTTCTATAAAAGAGAATGCCAGCTAACTTTTTTTTGTTTGAAACAATTCAAATACCATTAAATTAGCTTCAAGGTAATGTTAGCATTCGGTTTCTAAAGAGGCTATCCTTAAAACATTTAATGCAGGCGTATTAATAAAAGGCATTTACTAACTTGCTAACTGTTGTGTATTAGAAGCTGCAAAACTAGTAAAAGGCTAGTCAAAATATGACCAGAAGGATGAACCAAAGACAGCATGAACGGAAAGTATAATCTTGTCTTGCTTACTGGCGACTCATCAGTGGGAGCCGGTATTCGACCCTATACCGACTCTATATAATTGGACGGTACCGCCCAATCGTCTCAAATTCCACATCCAAATTTATTTCGGATATAGAGCGTAATACCGGCTCCTAATGATGAATCGTCAGTAGGTGCGAAGCGAATGTGCACGAGATTATGCCTTCCTCCTGGTCCCATTTTAATTAATATGTAATTAGGCGCGAAACACCAAATACACAATTGCATACAAATTAGGTCACCGCAAAATCAGTATCTAACTCTTACTAACTATTGGCAAATGACGTACTTGTAATTTAAGTTGTGAATCTAAGTGCTTACTTTTGCTTGATTCTTTCCACTGCTTTTAAGGTAATAGAGCCAAAATAATGCTCAACGCAGTCTTAATTCATAATTAATGCATTCAAAAGTGTTATTAATTTTTCCATGATTTTGTGTAACAAAAACAACAATAATAATAATAATAATAATAATAATAATAATAATAATAATAATAATAATAATAACTATTATTTGAATAATAATTATAATAAACAGTATAATTATTAGTAATTACAATAATAATAATATTATTTTAATTATTATTATTAATTTAATTATTTTTATTATTATTATTATTGGTATTATATATTCTGGCCAAAATAAGCGGCGGTACATATCTGTCGAAACTTCAAATTATAAAAACGAGTTGGATAACGGATTAACGATTAGTGAACAAGCAGATGGACGACAATTGGATTTGTGGTTAAATTAATGGTTCAAATTTAATGTCAAATACGATTAAATAAATTAAATACGACATCCCGGCGCCGGGCGACTCATCGAGACATTGCAATCACGATTGTATTGACCTGACATGTACAAAGAAATTCTTAGCTATTCGTAGCAACGTAAACTTTGTAAGCCACAAAAATTAGAAAAGATCACTCCGATTGCTTTCAATGTCTCTGCATGGAACCAATTTCTGCATATTGACCTGCTAGGTCCAATGCCGGTAGCTCGTGGCGCGGTAACCTACATGTTTTCCACGGTCGATAAGCTTACCCGATTGGTCGAGTTTGTGCCACTGAAGAAAATCACAAAGGAGAAGATTATGACGTGCTTAGAAGAGTGATGGCTCAGTCGTTTTGGTGCACCACAAGTTATTTTTATCGACCAATGTGCACAGTTCGAGTCGAGAGAATTTAATCGGTTGTGCAAAGTCCCTGAAATAAAACATTCCCGCGCAGCCACTTATCAACCGCTGACCATCGCGATTGCTGAGCGAGCACACAGGACGATAAAAGATGTATTTTGATGTTGGTGCCACGAGAGCCGGGGAACGTGGGTAGACAAATCAAATTTGGTCGAGCGGGCCATGTTCTTTACAGTATCAATAGCTACAGGATTCGCACCAACGACCATGGTCTTTAGAGGGCATATTCGACTGCTAGGTGAACCTGCAATCACAGGATCCTATGAGTGTTGCGTCATAGCGGATATTTAGGGGCACCTAAAACATTTAACTGAATATGTAGGCGAAACAAAGCGATAAGTCTATGCAAAACGACCTATACGCTCTCACGTATGTGTCGGAGACCATGTTATGGTCACTTAGGTCGAGCCCATGGCACTGTAGGCTGTCAATGGTGGGCCGTGTCGCGTGGAAAGTGTGAACTCAGAGCTAAATACAGTTGTCGTTAATATGCCCGATGGACCACGAGCTGTCGCACTTGACCGTTTATTAGGGTGTCAATGCCGACTCCTGAAAGGGGGGAAGATATAGCAATAGCCACCTTTGAGACTAAGAACGCACCAAGGATCCTATATAGGGCGGGCAAGAATTCAAAAGAAAGTCCTGGCAGAAGCGTTCGTCTTATGATGAAGCAGTCAGCACAATGATGGAAGCAGACTTTAAGCCGCAGAACTGAACATAAAATAATAAATATTTGTACAATTGTTTTACCAAATCTATGCTCTTTATATGAGCAAAATTCTATATATATTCGATTAAAAATAAGGAATGTGTGTGAAAATAGCAAATGGCTTCTGATGGATTTAAAACTTTGGCTAGAATATTGACTGCACAAATAAACAACTTGACTGCGGGTACAGGGACAATTAAGTCTCGACTGAATGATACATTAATAATAATGTCTGAGGGAATCCGCATAAATGACCCAACCAATATAGGTGGAAACAACAATCCGTACCAGCTCTTCTGTCGAAGGTTGAAAGTCATATAACTGCCTACACCATCGATTTATTTAATGGTATAATTTCAATGTACAATGCTAAAGGAGGAATTTTTTCGTTTTCTCCTTAAGTATGTGCAAATAGTTATATAAATTGAAAATAAAAACAAACGAAATAGACGGGGGACCAATCATTTCCGTGCGGAATCCCTAGTGCTGGCTCATTGCCCGAACAGACATTGTCTGCTTGCATAAAGCAGACTGCAGTCTGTTTCTCCACAAAAATTAAAATGTGGCTAACTCCTTTCTGTTGTTGCATTTAATTATTATCTTAAATGCCAAGTCCGAAGAACATCATGCGAGATTTCAACGGTATGTTCCGCAATTGCACGCGAATGATTGGTTGTTCCTCAATTTAATACTCTCTTCCCGTTTAAATTTCCTGTTTGTTTTTTTCTTTTTTTAAATGGATGTCCATTTGTAGATAATTGATAATAAATGAAAAAAATAACGTTGCTTGTATCGGACAAAATTTATTTCTATCTATGTACAGGGACAACGTACTATGAATTTTATTTAAAAAATAATAGTATATTTGTAAGTCTGATATAAATATTGGTTTGACTGCTTAAGGCGCATCCCTTAGTAAAACCAATTTTAAAAAGTATTATTTATCTACGATTATTTTCACAAGAAATTCAGTTGTCACGAGCAATCTTTTAAGTGTTTCGCTTGTTTAGTCATTCGCTTTATCATGCTAATTCTCTGACAAGCAAATCATCAATTAAACAATAATTGATTGCGCGGGTGGTGGTAACAATTCTTTAAATCAAGTTTGCGAGCTTGAAGTAAACGCCGATCCCATTGTATTTAACCAGTCGTCGAACAACATAACAAAACTACCGCCAGCCGCAACGCACTGACGCGTTTCGACCTTCCATGATCATCATCAGAGTACGACGGCAAACTGACTATCGAGTATCAAACCGCATTGAATATATATGGAAATCAAATTTAGATATGCGGCTCTCACCTCTAGCAGTCTTGCATACATTGAACTTGACTTGAAATGTCGGCTGCACAATTTCTATGCAGTCACGAACATTAACTGTTTGCAGCTTTCGCCACATATACATATATAGGCAATACAATTTAACAATAATTGGCTGCGCGGGTGGTGGTAACAATTCTTTAAATCAAATTTGCGAGCTTGAAGTAAACACCGATCCCATTGTATATCAGCAATTACACAATAATTGATTGCGCGGTAGTCGAACAACATAACAAAACTACCGCCAGTCGCAACGCAAAAGCAAATCAGCACAAAAGAGAGCTATTAGTGTTGTTTAGGCCTTGAAGTTAGCCACGAAAACATCTTCAACTTTTGAAGACAGCTTTGTCGCTCTGTTTAATAAATCAACTGTTAAACAGCGGTGCAGATTGGAAATTTTGGTGAAACAGATGCTGTAGTCCGCATCCAACTTATCCACCCGATACGATCGGTGTGTAGTACCGAGGTTTTCATTTTCGCCACCATGATGTTATTTCTCCTACGTCGACGCTAGCATGTATGTGGTCGGACTATGCATTGACTTTGGTTTGCGCATACGACGTAAATGATATTTTTCTGTGAACTTTTGGTCTGGAGACTATGAGTTCGCTTAGCATATTCTGTAGTTATTGATACTGTAAGTCGCTCTGTCCACTCAACTAAATGTAGTTTGTTCTGTCAAGAACCGGAAGCCTCGTGGCATCAATATCTTAGAACTATTACTTTAATCAAGTGTGCGATCTTGATATAAACACCTGAAGCATTATTTATATAAATTTATTGGTATGAAATAAAAAGTGTATTGTGTAGAAGAGGCAATTCATCCAGTAGACTGGTTTCGTCCTTGCTGGGAACTCATCACTTACTGGCCAGACTAGGACGCGAACAAGGCTCGAACATGGGCATGTCTGCTTCGGAGTCTGGTGCACTAACCACTGAGCCACTCTGCCACACAATATACACAATTTTCAGTTATATAATAACTAATGTATTTTTGGTTAACCTTTCCTTTTGGTGGAGCCAATATCGCAACACTGTATACCTGAATTTCCAACTAACCATCGCCAATCTCTCTTTCAGGAAAATGCACCACGTTACATGGAGAAGTGGCATTGAAATGAACATTTATATAATTAAACGAACATTGGCTGCACCGGCGGTGGCTCAGCGGTTGGAACACCGGATTCCCTGTTCGGGGCAAATTATGGCCAGTACGTGATGAGTTCCCATTAAAGACGGTACCGGTCTTCTTGATGAATTATGTTTTTGATACTATACAATTTTTTAGTTCATACTGTACATAATGAGTCAGGTGATTATATCAATATCGCAACTTTGATTAAAGTAATTGTAAACGCCACCCGCGCAAATAATGTTCGCTGAATTATATAAACATCTTAGAACCTCCGTCATAATAAAGTATTCTCACTCAGCAGTAGTTTTAGATTAAGAATCGAGAATGCTTTATATTATAGCTCATACGCCACTGATTAAGCTCATTGGACTTGACCTGTGCACTCTGGGAGGTAATGATAACTTATGTTGAACTAAATCGAAGTTGACACGGCTCTTCGAAATACTTGATAATTTTTATATGTTTTATTATATTTCAACGATAAAAACTGAACCCATCGTGTAAATTAGTCGAGTATAGGGGGCACATATGTCGCCATGCCACACGCTACCCGCATCGGACCCACGATAGTTGATATGCAAAATTTGATTTCATGTTGTGGCATTGTAAGTTATGGTGGTGACATTCTCGATTTTCCGCGGTCTAAAATGCTGGCAAGTAATGCATTTTCAACAGTAGCTACACAACTCTGTTACAATGATGTGACAAAACCACCGCGACAACAATGTTTCCATGTGATTCCCAGTGCTAGGGTGTCATTGCCTTTCATACAAAAAGAGCGATCGCTGTTTTGGTGTTACCTGGCTATTATTTGGCATGAAGAACCAATGCTATTTTCTTTGGAGATCTTAAAAAGCAGCGATACCCGAACAGCAGAAATTCTGATGAGTGTAACGGTTGCCGCCTTTTTAATCGTTACATCGTATTCTCCGAGCTCCTTATTGGTCCGATTTATTTGTATATTTTTGGTAAGTACTGATCGTCAACACACTCCTATTTTGTTCTCGGTAAAGACGTTTATATTTCCACAGATGACAAAAAATGTCTAAACTGTTTTATGGTCCATTAAACTGGCATTTGTTTTTGTGAAGACTTAGGTTGACTCCGCTCTATTGAGAATACAACTTACAAACTTTCCTGGGATTACGTGGGCTAATAATATTACTCATTTGCCTACAAATGGACTGTTTTCCCCATTGTTAAGCGTTATTCTGAGGTAGTCAAAATAGTGGTGTTTATCAATTTTGGCTTACATAAATAAACGCTAATTTGTCGACTTCCATATAGCACAAAATATTTTAGCACTAGTTAACTTAGATAAGGACCTTTAAGTGACAACCATCACCGCGAGTTATGGTGTACATAAATAGTCGCAATTGTTTTATAGGGATGGGCACCGGATAATTGCTGTAAGCATTTTGTTCAAATCTAATGACATATAGCCAAATATAGAAATTGAATGGCACAGGAATCGCACTTGCTGATCTATCTATACATTTTCAGAATTTAAGTAGAATCGCCATTTTACGGATATGGACAGAATGTTTTACCCTCGATTGCGCGCTAGCTGATCTTTAGTTGTATCATGAATGATTGCTACATTAAAGATTAAGTTGGTCACGAAGTAGCCCATCATACTTTGGAGAAAATTAGGTGTGTTCTTCAAACCAAAATTCAGCCGTGTACAGTGGTATTGATCTCAATATAGCGGCACGCCAATTTCCAGACCTCTTTCGGGCGCACGTCAATTTGTCAGAAGCCCTGCTTTAGGTCAAGCACGACAAAACAATTGCCACTTGCTAGTTCCAGAAACAGATTTCGAATGTCTGACATGCGACACGCGTCATGTTTAGTTAGCGCGTGTAATTGTCTTAAACTTGTCGTCGGTCAAAGCGAGCCAACCTTTGTAATTACCTATTATGCCAAATTTTTAATCTCCGCGATCGCTTTTAGAAAGAGATACATAACATTTGTGGTTCGTTACCGTTGTTTAACTCTAGTCACAGTTTAAACAATATAGCTTAGGCCCTTGGCATTCGGAGCAATAAGGAAGCTCAAATAGCATGTCGAAAATCTTTCCACTAATCTGCCAACCTACTTGTCTCACAATGCGAAGGAGTGCTGCGTATTGGTTTCATGCGAATTCAGCTCTTCTGCCTAGATAATCATATATGGTTATTCTTGAAGACCATAGTCCTAGCACATTGTTTAATTAAATATAAAGGCAAAATTTCTGTTTGTGTATTTCCTATAATAAAAAACAATGCGTATTTCATTTATGTACACCTTTTACCCACATCCATCATCACAGCAAAATATAGTTTTGCTTTGGTAAGTTGCCTATCCTTTAACGACCAGGACTTAGGGACCACAGAACGATCGGCTCCAATGTCCGATTGCATATCTACAAACCGTTCACCAATGAATTCTAACATTTTTAAATTAATAAAAATCCTTTCATGTACAACCGTAACTAAGATAACATTTCCCTCGCGATTCTGAGTATACCACAGGGAAATTTTCGGAGCGCCTTCGCTAAATCCATAATACTGAACGCGAGTAGGTATGTGATTCAAGAAAGCATATTGGTTCTCAATATGTATGAGACAGTGGACTTTTGTTGCACCCTCGGTATGGCTGGTATCTAGATGAACTATACTGTTAAATAAAAGAAGAATTGATTCAATTTACTTCTATGGATGTGGATGTGCTTTTAACCCTAGATCTCTAATAGACCACTTCTTTAATTTTTGAAATTTAATTAAATAGTTTTAACTGTAGCACAGCTTTTATTAATAATATCTTCATGAATATTGATTTATCGACAATTTATTATTACCGTTAACTTAATTTAATATTTCTATGTTAACTATTACTTTTATTTTGGCAGGGCTTTAAAGGTGTAACAGACGACGTTCGAAACGTGTTATTTCGCGATTTTTTTCTACGCTCAAGTTTGGTAAGCAATGATGTCATCTTATTAATTGATAACTAATAATATATATTGAATTTTTGCGCAGTGCGAGCTTCAAATGTTGAATCTCCGTGATTTGTGCTCGCGGGTTGTCGCTTTGCTCTATCAGTTTCGCGATGATACGATTGATCTCCATTTCCAAGTACGTATCGATTTTGTCTTCTATTTGGCTGGGTGCGAATTCATCCCTTTCTTCCGAGGGCTTTGTGGCAATAGCCACCTTTAAGACAAATAATGAACAAAGGGTCTTATCTAGGACAGACATTATTTCAACAGAAATTCCTCGCAGAAGCGCCCGTATAAGACTGAAGCAGTCAGCCCAATGATAAAAGCAGACTTCGAGCCGAAGTGAACATAAATTAATTAATATGTGTAAATTTGTTTTATTAAATCGATGCTCGTTGTGCGAGCAAAATTCTATATATAATTGAGTAAAAATAAAGCATGTGTGGTACATTTAATATGGCTTCTGATGGGTTGGAAACGTTGATTCAGGGACTGACTTCTCAAATGAATAATTTAACTGCAGAATTAGGCATAATTAAGGCTCGTCTGGGCGATACGCTAATAATAAACACAGACGACATATATGTACGTGGCCCATCCAATATAGGTGGACATAACAGGCTTCAACACTGTTCCTACTAACCAATGAAAATGAGTTGCGATCTAATCTTCGTTGACTGGCAACGTTTCGATAAGCCATTTCCCATATCATCATCAGGTGTCTAATCACACATACAGTGTCATGCTTACAATAGCAGATTTAAGCAAAACAATAATTATTGACTTTGTTAGCAAGACAAAATGTTCACAAACATTTAAGTTAGGATATATCACAAAAGCTGGCCGAAAGTTAACACAAATGTAAAAATGTTTCAGTCCTCTAATTAATTTCGGTCAGATATATCTCACAGTTAATGCATTGCACAAATTGAATGTTTCCCTTTATAGGAATGGGAAGGGATAATGCCAAATAAGAAGCGAAACCAGCAGAGAAAACTATTCCATAGCCTTTGCAAAAAATAATATGTTAACATGAAATTTCACTTAAATTTCATATATTTTCTTATGAGTGATTACCTTTTTCCAGTTATTCTAAATTTCATTGCACTCAATATAGGCAATCGCAAGTTATCAGCCAATTTACTAGTAATTCAGCTGTGCAAAACTGCACAAGCAATCCGTTAAGGATATAGGCTGTCAAATAGAATGAAAAATGCAATAAAAAGTCGTGATTTGCTGCCATGTCGTTAGTTCGGTGATTTTTTTCGAACGTTGTTAAGCATTTTGTGCTTCACATTTCAGCTGTCATCCTGTTTTCATTGTCCGCTTTGGCGCTAGTTGACGTTCGCCAGGCATTGTAATAAAAAGACAATGTTAAATATCTATATTTCATCGGAACATTTGATAGGACTAAATAGGAGTAGTTATGAATAAATAGATTTTCTAGTTTTATTACATAAAATGCAGACGAATTCACAATAATGCAACATAAGTAAGATGTGACTTTGGTGAACAGCTTTTCTGTTCAATCAGAAAAGCATTGATTTCTAGATAGATGATCACAATTATCTAGATCAAGTTTAATAAGTTAATATGGACACCAAATACTTTTTAAGAATCTAGTCGCACAACATCAGTCACACGAATTGACGCGCTTCGAATTTCCATGAGATTCATTACAGCACTGGAAATGAATAAATAAGAACGTAAATTTAGTCTGCTTACTCCACACTTATACATTTTATTTGATTAGGCAAATAATGACTGTGCGGATGATAATTTAAAATTATTTAAATCACATTAGAGGACATTGTACAGGACAATTTTGTTTAGCATTCGCACAACGTAGCAAAAATCCCGTCTGTCAATTACGGCGATACAACTAAACAATCATTGAACGCGCGGATGGAAGTAGCAACTCTTCAAATCCACTTTGCGAGCTGAAAGTAAGCACCAACCCCACTGTAGTTAACCAGTTGTCGAATGACATAGCAAAACTACCGTCAGTCACGCGTACCGACGCGTTCTGAACTTCCATGATCATCATCAGATAACGACGGAATAGTGACTAGCGAGGATCAAACCGCAAAGCATAAATGTGGAAATCAAAATTAGATATGCAGCTCTCCACTCTAGTTGTTCGAAGACTGGTGAAATACATTGGTATTGGTTTTTACTTAACACTCGCAAACTTGACTTAACAAATTGTTACCATCACCCGCGCAATCAATAAATGTTTAATTGTATAACATATATATATATATATATATATATATATATATATATATATATATGTACGGCGAAACTGCAAAAAGTTAATATTGGTAACTAAACAGGAATTGGGCAGCCGGCATTTCAAGTCAAGTACAATGTCTGCGAATCTAGTAGAGGTGAGAGCCGCATATCTAATTTTTATTTACATATATATGCATTGCGGTTTGATACTTGTTCGTCGGGTTTTCGTCGTAATCTGATGATGGTCATGTAAGGTCAAAATACGTCAGTACCTGTGACCGATGCTCGTCAATTGTGGTGAAGCATGCTGACTTTTTGTAGTCATCATCAGTCCATGACCGCACACGAAAACAAAATTTAAATTCATGCATCAGATATGAGGAATCCAAAATGCGGATCTTACACATTGTAGCCTCGTTTAGCTTGTACTTCACTATATTGCGTCTGCACATTTTTTCAGCATCCGCCATATTTTTCTCGAAATCGGCGGGTGGTATTGTTTGCTATATCTACGTAATATATTAATTCCGTTGCTTAAATTAAACTCGGCAAAAGGGATCAAATCGAATATAAATAATTAACTATTTAATGAAAGAACAGTAGAATTGAAGTTATGTTTAAACACGTTACACCGTCTAGGGCGTAACAGTCGGATTAGGTTCAATGATTATGCACAAAACGAATGACCAGTTGTTAATCAGGTTAACTACTAACAGAAGAGCAACGGGGAGAATGATTCAGAAGCAACAAATTTGGAAATGTCACTTATTCCTACTACACATGGAAAATATCTGTCAACAAATAAAATAGAATAAGAGTGGAAATGTTAACTTAGACAAACACTAACTAAAAATAGTATATAAATACGCATACATGATACTAATGATAACTATATTGGAGGACAAGTGTTTTGCGACTATTAAGGAAGAGCTTGAGTAAATTCCAAATTGAGAAGCAAACAATATGACTATAAATGTATCAGGCAGTTGCAAACTCACACATATTCAATGTACGTCCAGTTATTGAAATGACTACTATTCCAAAAATCAGTTTGTTAACCACATTTACTATTATCAGGTTTGATTAGGACACCAGTTTCGGAAGCAGACATGCTCAGGTTCGAGCCATGTCCGCGGAATATTCTGGCCAGTACGTGATGAGTTCCCAATAAGGACGAAACCGGTCTACTGGATGAATTGCCTTTTCTACACTATACAATTCTTAGTCTATACTGTCAAGTGTATGTGCTAGATGGGACAGTCAGTAAATCGTTTTGAGAAATCTGATTAAACAACATTTGCTTCTTTGCTTTTAATTTATTAAATCAAGGTTTTGATCTTGATGTATACACTAGCCCCATTTTATATAGACACTTATCTGTACAAACCAAGGGTTGGGTTTGGTGGGTTGGGTTGGTTTTGGGGTGGGGACAGGGTTCAAACGAGTGCGTATCTGCTTCAGAATCTGTTGCTCTAACCACTGTGCCACCTTTCCAAACACTACACACACATCTTCAGCTATATACCAACTAATGTTTCGTAATTAGCCTTTCCTTTAGGCTTAGTCTATATGGCACCCATTTAGATCTAAATTTCCAACTAATTTGTAGAAAGAGCTGTCGCCTCTAACCACACTCGAAAAATCGTATCGAAATACTTCTAATGCGAAAATTCTTTGGCATAATAGGTAAAGCAAGGAGCCCGTAAATTTACATTTGTTCCAGAAACAAATTTCGTAGCAATTATGAAATTAGCTTAGAGTAACAAGTCCCAGGCTGGAAAACGTTAGTTAACGTGAACCAGACCACGACTAGACTTTTAAAATATTTTTGGTTCTTAGAAGGGTTTCAATACCAATCCATCTATTACACCAGAAGCATTATTGATTGACAGCTAGGGCGTATAGTTCTGTATATAATAATTCTCCGTTAATTTATTATTCACGTTCATTTGCTCAGACGAAATATATACATTAGGTAGGGTAGAACAAAATATATTGCAGACGAAAATGTGATATTCTGTTAACTGCGATATTTAATGATGAATAAAACTTTGTAAGATGAACATAATTAATCTTCAAGTGTTTAGATAAGGATGACAGGGTAGATGTCAATGTGCTCGGTTGTAATAAAGGTACATAAATACCAGTAATGCAAAGTTCCAATAAGATACTTCATAATACACAACAAGATAGTTCGCTTTCAAATGAATATGGCACAAAATACATGATGATTTATAATGGCTAGTGTACACGACTATAAATGGTAACTGCGGTTTTGTACCGTGTTGTTGCTTGTCACGTAAACATGGTGACTAGTTCCTAAATAACACGTTTCGGACCTTTGCTCTCTGATTAACATGTCTTGAAATGTGTGCCACAATTAGGCAATACTGAAAGCAGCAATACAATGAACGATAAATTTAACTTCTCGATAGATAAACGTGCACGATAATAACTATGATTAGGACAGCGCTACAATTAGAACAATGCAATTCTAAATACGAAAGTAAAACGGTGGTCTATCCAAGAAACAGGTTTCTATTATTCTCTGTTTAATATAACGACAGTTCACTGTCGGATAAGTAAATGCCATTTGCAATTATGTATTAGGTGTTGCGCACCTAGTAACAAATAAGTTCAAACACGATCAGACAGATGTACATCAGTGAGCATGAACGTAGCGTATAATCTCATGTGCACATCGGTTTCGTGTTTACAGCCGACTCATCAGTAGGAGCTGGTATTACGCCCTATACCCACTATATATTTGGGTGAGGTATATTGGTCAAATGGACGTTACAATCTCCTATACGAAAGTGTAAACATGTAGTAGTGTAGAAAAGGCAATTCATCCAGTAGACCGGTTTCGTCCTTATTGGGAACTCATCAAGTACTGGCCAGAATTTGCCGCGGACTAACCAAATTACATTAGTTAGTATATAACTGAAAATTGTGTGTAGTGTAGTGTGCGGCAGGATAGCTCAGTGGTTAGAGCACCAGATTCCGAAGCAGACGTGCCCAGGTTCGTATCCTGTCCGCGGCAAATTCTGGCCAGTACTTGATGAGTTCCCAATAAGGACGAAACCGGTCTACTGGATGAATTGCCTTTTCTACACTATACAATTCTTAGTTTATACTGACATATGTAGTAGTAGAGTAAACTTCATATAAAGTTTTCTACAATGCAACTTTAAAGCCAACTCACTACATATATTATTTACACCGGGTCTGTAAAGTGTACCAACACTTTTGTTGCTGTGTCATTACCTAATACAATGGTACCTCGAGATACGAGTTTAATTCGTTCCAGAACCGAGCTCGTAAGTCAATCGACTCGTATCTCAAACGAATTTCTCCCATTTAAAATAAATGAATTTGATTTAATCCATTCAGGACCTATTAAAATCTCCAACCCACTGTAAATTATGAATAAATATATGTTTTTAAATAACAAACATGTATAATTAACAAATACATAACAAAATATAATGCTTCTTTCTTCACTAAGTCGACATAAATACTCCGTGCCTTCTCGCATATTACTGTCTCCGTCAGTGTATCTCTTGCCAATTCCTCTTCCACTCATACGAGCAGAAGCTTCTTCATTTCCTCCTGGATATTTGTCCTTAATTCGGAAAGAATTGTGGCTACTTTTGTTGGTGTAGCGCTCTTGATGGCATCTTTATGCTTCAATATCGTACAAATTGTCCATGTACTACGGTCATAGATCTTTGCGAATTCAATCACTTGTACGCCACTTATTGTGTCCACCTATATTGGATGGTCCATACTCTTGGATATCGTCTGTGTTTATTATCAGTGTATCGTCTATACGAGACTTAATTATGCCTAATTCTACAGTTAAATTGTTAATTTGAGCAATCAGTTCTTGAATCAACGTTTCTAGTCCATCAGAAGCCATTTATAAAAGTACTACACATGCGTTATTTTTACTGAAGTATATAAAGTATTTTGCTCGCATAACAAGTATCGATTTAATAAAACAAAATTACAAATATTGATTAATTTATATTCACTTCGGCCCGAAGTTTGCTTTTATAATTGGGCTGACTGCTTCATCCGTATACGGGCGCTTCTGCGAGGAATTTCTTTTGAAATAATGTCCGCCCTAGATAAGTCCTTTTGTTCGTTCTTTGTCTTAAAGGTGGCTATTTCCACATCTTCCCCCCTCAGGAATCGGCTTTGGCACCCTGCTTAAACGATCAAGTGCGACAGCTCGCGGTCCATCGGGCATGCTAACAAAAATTTCATTGTGCTCTAAATCCACCCTTTCCACCCGACACAGCCCACCATTGACAGCCTGCAGTGCCATGGGCTCGACCTTCACGACCATAACATACTCGCCAACCTTTAGGCGAGTGCGTGTCGGTTGTCTTGCATAGACTTGTCGCTGTGTGGCGTCAACATATTCAGCTAACTGTTTTAGTCGCTCCTGAATATCCGTTATGGTGCAGCGTTCATGGGATCCTTGGATTACAGGTTCACCTGGCAGTCTTATGTGTTCTCCGTAGACCATCGTCGTTGGAGCGAATACTGAGGCTTTCTCTCCACGTTCCCAGGCTCTTGTGGCACCAACATCGCCGTACCTCTTTCATCGTCCTATGTGCGCGCTCAGCCATCGCGTTTGTCTGCGGGTGATAAGTGGCTGTGCGGAGTGCTGCTGGAATGCGCCGGATTGGTGCTCGACTCTAATTGTGCCCCTTGGTCGGTAACAACAACTTGTGGTGCACGTTATAATTTTTTCGGTTGTGATCTTCTTCAGTGGTACAACCTCGACCCATCGAGTAAACTTATCGACCATGGAAAACACATAGGACATCCCGCCGCCAGCTACAGGCAGTGGACCTACCAGGTCGATATGCAGAAACTCGTTCTATGCAGTGGCATTGAAAGCAATCGGAGTGACTTTTTATCGTTTTTGTGGCTTAAAACGTTGGCATGTAGTGCACTGTTGACAATAGCTATGAATTTCTTTGAACATGCCAGACCAATACAATCGTGACTGCAATGTCTCATTGAGACGCCCGGCGCCGGGATGTCCCAACGTTTCATGACAAAAGGCCATTAATTCTGTCCTTATCGATTCTGGCACAAACCATTGCATTGTTTGTCCTTGTTTCCGCACCAACATTCTGATCTGTAGGCTCAACGTTTAATATGGTGCGGACACCACTGTGCCGTTTTTTAATTGATTGACTATTTCCTGGCACGTGGCATCTTTTCCTTGTTCTTCAGAGACTTTTATAATTGGCAAAACCCGCACAGCGGAAATTCTGCTGAGCACATCGGCTGCCGCATTCTCGATCCCGGCTCTATGATGGATTGATACATCGTATTCTTCCAGCTATTCAATGGCTCGGTGTACAATGTTTCTTCTCAATACTCAGTGATCTTCAATGTACTAGCGCTTTGTGGTCGGTAAAGACGTCTATGTGTCCCCCAATGACAAAATATCTAAACCTCCGTAGCGCCCATTGTACGGCAAGCAATTCCTTTTCTGTGACGTTATAGTTCTGTTTCGCCTTAGTGAGTGTGCGACTTATATATTGCGTAGGACGTCTGTCAGCTTGTAACACCGCTCCTATCCCAATATCTGACGCGTCTGTGCCAAATGACATATTACCTACCGAGAAAGTCAAGATAGTTGCATAGCACAAACACTTCCTGAGCCTCCTCCGTCCAACGAAACGGTATCTTGGCACTAGTTAATTGAGATAAGGGTTGTTGCGGAACCACAATCTCTACGAGATATGGTCTATAGAAATTCACCATACCAATAAACCAGCGCAATTGTTTTCTAGTAGTAGGCACCGGATAATCCTTGTTGGACTGTACATTTGAATCTAACAGCATACATTCCTATTCTGTAACTGAGTGCCCAAGGAACCACACATCCCGACCTATCGGAACATTGTCTGGATTAAAGTGCAATCGCATTCTACAGCTTTGGCCAACATCTTCTGCAGCCTAACACGTAATTCGTGTTCAGTAGTGGCCCATATAATAACATCGTCCACGTAAGCTGTTGTGCAAGTTAAGTCAGACACGAACGAGTCCATCATTATTTGGAACACTTTCGGTGCGTTTTTAAGACCACATGGTACCCGGGTGAATTGGAAATGACCATGGGGTAATTGTACCGCTAACTTCCATGGGTCTACGGGCCGCACGCCTATTTGCCAAAATCCCTGTTTATGATCGAGCACGGCAAACCATTTGCCTCCCGCTAGCTGTAGGAACAGATCACGCAGAGCCAGCATGGGATACGGGTCAGGTTTAGTCACGGAGTTTAATTGCCGGAAATCAGCCGCCGATTGGAGCGAGTCATGCTTTTTCGTAACGTAAACCATCGGAGCTAAAAAAAAACAGACGAAGGCGGTTCAAGAACGCCAGCTTCTATCATTTCTTGGGTTGCTCGAGTCACCGCTGCTAATTTCTTTGGAGGAGCACCATATACATTTGGTGGTTCGTAACCTTCATTTAGTTCTAGTCATAGCTTAAACTGGTCAACCGTCAGCCCTGTACGTTCGCTGCAAACATGCAATTGGAAAATAACGTTATATTGGGCTCGAAGATTCTTCCACCACCCAGGCAGACAACTGGTCTCCTCCTGCGTCTTAGGAGGAGATATAGACTTTATGGAATTTATGCTTCCAGGCCTCGATATGCATATACGCTTCTTTTGACAATCTATCGTCTTAAATACTGTTTGTTGCGAAGATCTAATATATATGCAAGTATGTATTAGGTGTTGCGAACCTAGTAACAAATTAGTTCAGTTGTGACCAGAAGGATAAACCAAAGGCAGCATGAACGGAAAGTATAATCTCATACACATTCGTTTCGTGCTTACTGGCGACTCATCAGTAGGAGCCGGTATTACACCCTTTAACCACTATATATAATCTTAACCTATTTTCTAATGAAATCAAGTCCCAATAAGAGCGTTTTCGTATTCGCAACAACAAAAGACATATGGTAGATATTTTCATTAATTAATAATTTCGTGTCCCATTCGCCCGCAGCCACCACTGATGCGCTCGATGCCTGACATAAACTTGCTCTCGTAGGTTTTACGTTACTTAATGGCCAAGTCAGTGGTAATACCGACACATCAGCTCCAGTATCCAATTGCATTATTACTGGCTGTCCATTGAAGAGTTCTAAAAATTTAACTTTAATAAAATTCCATACATTTGACAATGCTTCCCATACTTCTTTTTTTGCAAAGGCCATATGGTTCGGAACACTATTTAGGTTGTTTCGCTGTTCTTCACTCAATCTACCCCCCCCCCGTAGCCTCCGAAGGATTAATATTTGTACCCTGATCTCAAATACCTTTATTTTTGAGATTGTGAACCCTGTTTCCCCACTGAACTGACCGTTCTCTAGGAGCAGTATACTGGTTTTGCTGAAGCTTAGATGCCGTATTCGTCGGAGCTGTTGTCCTTATATATTGACTTTGCTTCCAGGCTACTGGCTGTTGCCTTCTATCGCAGAATTGATTTTTATGCCGCGAAGAATTCCAGTAAGGTATGTCGCTCCTGCCAGATGTTGTAACTGGACCCATGAATGGAGTTTCAGCTGCCACTTTGTTTGTCATAATGGCCGAACTCAGTAGAGCCTGAAATCTCTCTTCCAGGCCTCCCTAGGCGCTGGATATTGCACCGTATCTGGTATGATCCAGCAGCATAAACACGACGGCCTCATGCGGTTGCAACCCGGGTAAAGAATCAGTTAGCTTGGAGAACCATCACTTGATGCGTGTCATGGTATCCAGGAGCATCTCGTCCAGTAAGGGTTTGAGGCTGTACAATTCTGAAAACACCTCCTGAGGCCTGGCCTGGAAGTAATCCAACACTCGTCTTTTGTACTCTTCATACGTGAGGTCAACCGGCAATTCCAATTGAACTGCTGCTGTCCGGTCCACTAATTCCTGGACAGCCACACGCACAATAGGTGCTTCTAATGTGAATTCTTGGGTTCGAACTGATGCTTCAATATTTTTGAACCACAACTGTGCCCATTCCACATCTAGTGGTGCCAGCATGGGATTAAATTCTGATGACGGTCTGAAATAACTCTTCGATTCGGCTGAAAACACCGGCATACTTCCTCCTGATTCCTCTTCGGCGCGGTCGCTATTGTTGTGACCACCTATATTGGATTGGCCATACACTCAGATATCGTCTGTGTTTATTATCATTGCATCGTCCAGACGAGACTTAATTATGCCTAATTCTGCAGTTTAATTGTTTATTTGTGTTGTCAGTCCTTGAATCAACGTTTCTAACCCATCAAAAGCCATTTTTAAATGTATGACACATGCTTTATTTTTACTCAATTATATAAAGTATTTTGCTCGCATAACGAGCATCGACTTAATAAAACAAATTTACAAATATTAATTAATTTATGTTCACTTCGGCTCGAAGTCTACTTTTATCATTGGGCTGACTGCTTCATCCTTATACGGGCGCTTCTGCGAGGAATTTCTGTTGAAATAATGTCTGCCCTAGATAAGACCCTTTGTCATTCTTTTTCTTAAAGTTGGCTATTGCCACAAGGATAAACCAAATTTAGCCTTGAACGGAAGGTATAATCTCATGTGCACATTCATTTCGTGCATATTGGCGACTCATATGTAGAAGGCAGTATTAAGACCTTTTCGTACTATATATTTCGTAAGGGTAATTTAATAATTTCCTGATATCCGTGAAATGTGATAAATGACATTGATCAAGGCCAGAGTGTATGTATTTGCTGAAGTAATAGGTGTTCAGAAATAGTTGTAATTCACAATTTCTCTGAAACTTAGCAAACAATTAAACGAATAACCTTTGAGCCCGCCGTGAAAAGATTTATTTTCAATCAAGATTGCTTTCATGATATAAAAAACTGACCCATTATGTACATACATATTTTAGTATAAACATAGTATTATATAGTGCGGAAAAAGCAATTCATCCAGTCAACAGCTTTCGTCCTTATTAGGAACTCATCACGTACTGTCCAGAAATTTCCGCAAACAAGACTCGAACCTGGGCACGTCTGCTTCGGAATCTGGTGCTCTAACCACTGAGCCAACCTGCCGCATGCTATATAAATTTTTTAGTTATATACTAAATGATGTTTCTTAGTTATCCTTTCCTTTAGTTAGAGCCTATAAAGCATCCCTTTAGCCCTAAAGTTCCAACGAAACAACATCAACCTGTCATTATTGAACAGACACAACATTACGTGGTTATTTGGTTTTGAAATGAACATTGACGTATTTAAACGAATATTTGTTGTAGGTTTTATATATATATATATATATATATATATATATATATATATATATATATATATATATATATATACATATATTAGTAAAATTATTATCATGTTTTTATTTCAAATTAACTGAAAATAATTCACATCGCGTAAATTGCCCATTTAAATTTACATTATCAGTAATTGCATACCTGCATAATGCTAGAAATTTGTCCAAGCTTAAGATGTTTTTGTGAGACTTCCGTTGGCACATGTTGGTCATTTCGGAGCTCAATCAATTCAGTTGTTTCGCATTGAACTGGCAAATTTTCATATTTGACTGATTTATCTTCTACGCACGCATTGCTTTGTGTGTCTCTTTGCATATTTCTTGGCATTGCATCCGGGTGTCTAGTTCGCTGGTTCCAATACAGTCGCTGCATTAATGCCAGCTTTTGTCGATCGCAATCATTTGCATTTCTTCCACTCGACATGATGCTCCAATAGTTGTGCTCGACGTGTTTCAAATGATCGACAGGGTCTGGTTCGGTTCTCGACCTCACGCAGTCCTTGTCTCTATCCTTTGTATCATCATAGTTGTTTACAACCCTAGTAGGTTTTGTTCCACTTAAGGAATTACCAACTTTTGACTGATTGGGACTAGCACTTAAGATTGGACCTAATTTGAGATTTTTACCTTGAATATCTTGGGCATGCTCATTAATTTTTTGACTCATTTCATGAAAACCAGCCTGTACTTTGGACAGTTCTGGCAAACCTGAGTTAGTATAACCTTGTTTATCCGTACTTGACGATTGTGGAACTTGTAGATGAAATGAGTCTTGATAAAAATCTGTTATACTGCTATTGTTGTTGGAGTTTGGCCTGCAGAACTCTGTTGATCTGAACAAATCCATCATGATATTGCTCGGTTCATCATCTTTAATGCAACTAGAAGAATTCGATTGCAAACTTTCAGTGGGTTTTGAATTATGCAGCGAGCTAAGCGTTAGCGATCCAGGATCCGACGAGTGCCACGGATTGAACAAAACAGTTTTTATTTTTTCAACGTGTTTATCATCGTGCGATTCAATAGTTTGCGTCACACCGACGTCTTCCTTTTCCTCTTCGCTGGTCTGTCTATAGACGCTGCTACCTTTCAAGGCTGAAACATCCATGAAACTGTCGTTACTGGCATTATTGACATTATTTGCATTGGGGACAGTAGAAAGTAATGCTAAGGAAGCTCCGACAGCAGTCGATTTATTACTGGACAGACACGGTGAGGCAATAGAATGATGTTTGTTTTCGTACGATTTTGTAATCCTGTCATCTGCAAGTTGCTGCTGCGATATCGCCTCGTCTCTATCCACGGTGTTTTTGGTCAATGCTGAAGACGCGGACGAGTACTGCGATAAACACGTCGGATTTTCTTTGTTCATTGTCATTTCCAGTTTGTCAGGACTTTTCAGACCGTCGATAGTCAACGGAGCGTTTTGCGACAAGCCAAGTTGTCCTATCGTGGATTTCGTGTAATTTTTGCCAGGACAACCGACTGAAGCAAACATTTGAATTTCGTTTTTACTTTCTTTGTCTAACGAGCATGAATCCAACGGAAGTTGTTCACAAAGTGTGTCATGTTTTTTCGCATTCACATTACGGCAAGTCATTAAATGCGCGGGTTTTGGACTGTCCACATTAAAAAAATTCTCCTGCGCTAGAAAATGGCTGGACTTCGACTCCTCAAGTGTTAGGCTGTTAGCAGAATTTTTCTCTTCCTCACTGTGTGAACAATTCATAACAGGCAAAGTGTCACATTTACAGTCAATTGGTAGTAATTCTGGAAGTGTTTTGCTCCGGTTAATGCTTGAAACAGTTTTTACATTGGGAAGGCTCTGGTATAGTGGGTGATCCGAAACCTCAGTAATGTTCTCAGTCAATGTGGCCACACCCGGTTTACTGGAAATTATTTTCTGAATTTTCAGAAAACATTGCAAGAGCTGCATTGCCGATAAATTGGCCGCCTTGTTCCATTCAATTGTCTAGAAATGTGTCAAAAGACGTCATCAAATAGAATGTTAACCCACGTACGTATTACTGTTAGAAAAAAGCTAACGCTATTAATTTCCTAGATCACATTAAACGAACATAACAAATATTATAAAGAAGGTCGCGATCTTGATATAAGCCCCTGGCCCATTAATTACTTATATTTGTCAGTAAAAACTAAGAATTTTATAGTGTATAAAGGGCAATTCATCCAATAGACCGGTTTCGTCCTTATTGGGCTAATTCTGAGTTCCCAATAAGGACGAAACCGGTCTACTGGATGAATTGCCCTTTCTACACTATACAATTCTTAGTTTATACTGACATATGTAAGTAATTAATGGGTCAGGTGCTTATATCAATACCGCAACCTTGATTATAATAATATCTAGATCACAGTTCCGTCCTAACAAGCCTATTCTCAGTAATAGCCAAAACAGCTACTTAGAATTTGACACGCTCATAATCACAGGACTAATTCCCAATGGAAAAAAACTCGCACGTTCCATGTAATTCTACGTCTCAATATAAACAACGTTTGTCCTAAATTTTGCTTAACTTAGACCGTCCGGTCGGAGGTCAAAATCGCTTGCACTGGACGAGTTCCGAGGCGTTGTCCGAATTGGCAGCGGGTTTCATTACCGCCGGCATTCCTGACCACTAACCGTGAGTTTTTTTTAATAGACAAAATCCTGGTCTGGCATACGCATTGATTTAAAAGAACCAACACTTTATTAAGCTCATTGGCTTGACCATACAATAACAGGACGCACAGGGTGAACGCAAGCAAAAGAATTCGTCATTTATATGCTTACGTGTATCCTTAATTAGACATTTCTGTCTTTCATAAAAAAGGTGTACATTGAATTAATCAAGAAATAGATTTTGAAGTGAAACAGTATATTAAGTGTATTAATGAATACGAAAATTTATGAAAATTGATTTAGAATAACTTTTAAATAATTAAGTACGTATTATGTATTGTGTGCATGGTAACAATTAAGATAGAATACGACAAGGAGGACATGACAAATTCAGCACAAATTCATGTGCACATGTGCTTCGTGCATGCTAAGACTTCAAATGAAATACCAAAACTTCAATAAGTCAAGGTTAGATCGAACTTCATTTAAAATACTTTAAGTCAAGTTAGTGAGCTTGAAGTAAACACCAATCCCATTGTATTTAACCAGTCGTCGAACAACATAACAAAACTACCACAAGCCGCAACGCACTGACGCGTTTCGACCTTCCATGATCATCATCAGAGTACGACGGCAAACTGACTATCGAGGATCAAACCGCATTGAATATATATTGAAATCAAATTTAGATATGCGGCTCTCACCTCTAGCAGTCTCGCATACATTGAACTTGACTGGAAATGTCGGCTGCACAATTTCTATGCAGTCAAGAACATATACCGTTTGTTGTGGATTTGATCGCATTTTTCTTGTGCGGGACAATTGATAGCACTCATAGGTCGGTAAAATCTTGAATTTTCTTCATTTTCAGATTATGTAATTTTTGGCCTCAATTGATGGGTTCTCACTTGTCCCTTCTTCTTTAAGCCTTCAATTAGCTGATTAATTCATTTCCGATGGTTAGTATGAATGGCGTGGCAGAATTCCGAATGATGGGCCGACTCAGCACCCAGTTACCACGAAGCCGAACTCAGCGCGTACTTGAGCATTAGAATCAATCGGATCTTTGGGGAACTGAGAGATCTAATCAACCGCCCTCGAAAGAAACTCAAGGGTGCTTTAAATATTAAGACTCATCTGTATGGGCTGTCTATTTGCCCAATATCCAATGTACATTTTGACAAGAAACGTAAGGCATTTTTACCTTTCAATCTTGTATATGCGTGTATACTCAAGCAATTTTGGTTTCATTTTCATGAAAAAAATATTGGGAAATAATCCTTCAAGGACAGCACATGATATGTAGTAGATACCATACCTGAAAGGTTACCAACACCGTGATTTTGCAGATGCCGACTTTTGTGTGTATGCTTCATTTCATATTTGAACTACTTTGCTACTAAGAAAAGTAGCAACTATTACATAATTGCAAATATACTAGCACTTTGCATCAAAGTATATAAAAATTAATAAGACATGTTTTATTACTTATCCAAGTTCTCGTGATGCGTGGACCATTAAAAATGTATCTCGAAATTGCGAACTCAATTATCGATATTAATTAAGAGCAGTGAATTTTAAAACATAATGTCACGCGCAACATTATTATAAATTTGCGGTTTTTTACATGAATCAATCTATTCTCTTTGTAGATAAGGACATTAGAAAGCTTTAAAAATATTTGAGGTGTTAATTAATTTAGAATTAACAAAATATCTGGTTAGTTTCAATGATCATTTATAAAATTTAACATAGACTACTTTATCTCGTTAACACGTTTATTGCGTGCAGTTTTAAATTTAAATTATGCCTCATCTAGCAAATGATCACACATGAATGCTACTCGTGTATAAACTATTATTGAAGTTTATTCCAGGCAATAAACAGTGATTACATAAGCGAGGAAATATGATATGCAGACACATGGTCTAAAAGTTACATTGAGTACTGAAAGTGAGGTAGCTAATTTTTAATAACAGAATTTGGTAAATGACCACCAAAATTGTAAGTTTATTTCGCTAATAAAATGTGTAAAAATGGAAAATTAGATTAAATATAAAATAAACATTTAAACACACTGAGATACTTATTCATACTAATAAAGATTGAAATATTACAGCAAGTTTGATTGGTAAGTGGATAGAATGATAGGCAGAAAAAAGATATATTAAAAAGCAAATTCAGCTATATATATATATATATATATATATATATATATATATATATATATATATATATATATATATATATATATAGTTATATTTCGAATAATTGGTAGATCGATGTTCAGACAGGTAAAGCAAATAGACTCATTTAATTGAATGTGTTTGCCATGTTGACACAATTTATTTTGAAATAAATTTTTACTTCTGCTAAGATCATTCTGTAAATGTATTGGCCAATTTTTAAACCAAATTTTCGAGCTTCATTTATGCCCCAACCCAATTATATTTAATCCGTCGCAAAACATAGCTAAACCACCGTCATTCACATGCTCGGACGCGTTTCGACAGTCTATGAACATATATAGACAATACAATTAAACAATAATTGATTGCGCGGGTGGTGGTAACAATGCTTTAAATCAAGTTTGCGGGCTTGAAGTAAACACCAACCTGGTTAAATACAATGGGGTTGGTGTTTACTTCAAGCCCGCAAACTTGATTTAAAGCAGTCTATGAACATCATCGGAGTGCGACAACAAACTGATTAGCAAGGATTAAACCGCAATGCCTACTTGTGGTAAGAAAAATTAGATAGGTGGCTCTAACCTCCAGTAGTCTTGCGCACATTTTACCTGACTGGATATATCGGCTGCACAATTTCTAGGCAGTCACGAACAGTAACATTTTGCAGTTATCGCTATATATATATACATATACATATATAAGGTAATAAAAATACACAATCAATGATTGCGCGGGTGGTGGTAACAATTATTCAATTCAAGTTCGCAAGCTTGAAGTAAACACCAATCCCATTGTGTTTAACCAGTCGTCGAACAACATAGCAAAACTACCGCCAGTCGCACGCACTGACGCGTTTCGACCTTCCATGATCGTCATCAGAGTACGACAGAAAACTGTCCAGCGAGTATCAAATGTATATATATATATATATATATATATGGAAAGCAAAATTAGATATGCAACTCTACTAGTCTCGCATATACTGGACTTGGCTGGAAATTCGGACTGCTTAATTTCTATGCAGTCACGAGCATTACAATTTTGCAACTATATCTACATATTTTTGAAGTACGTGTGGCTGACGGTAGCTTAGCTATGTTGTAAGATTGGTTAAATACAATGGGATTAGTGTTTATATCAAGCTCGCAAATTTGATTTTAAGAATTGCAATCACCTCCCACTCAATCACTGATTGTTTATTTTATTAGCTAGTTTTTTTGAGAATTCATTTTATTATAAATGTTTTGTGTCAATAAAACATAAAGTAAAATATTTTAAAACACACAACTAGAACGTCAGACATATAGGTAGGCAGGTAATAATACGGAAGAGATCGTTAAATGTAGATAAACATACATATCATCAGTTAATTACGCAAAGTAAAACCGAAAGTCAGAAATAAGCGAAGAGAAATATAAACATAGCTGTATATATATATATATATATATATATATATATATATATATATATATATATATATATATATATATATATATTTATAAAGATAAAGTCTCCACAACAAACAATATGTAACTGGTTTTAACGAGTTCCCCTAAGCACCAATACAACCATCAACCACATAGACGTGTTTGGATGCATCATAGTTATTATCAGAAAGCAAGGATTAAAATTTTGACGGGCATCAAGACGTCATATACATGTAACATATGGAAAATCAAATTACTGCTCTTTCTCATAGCAATCTCACAGCAATTATGCCTGATTGGAGTATCGGATACACAATTTCATTGTTTTTGCCAGGATATTATTTTTGCGCTTTCGCCATATTTAAAAAAAATATATACGTAAATATTGATAAATCAACTACTAAAATAGGGCTGGTGTCTGTTTGAGATTCGCAAACGTCATTTAAACAAAAGCAGCAGAGTTCGTATTCGTTAAAAATTGACGCTTAATAAATTACGAAGGTCAGCCAGTTGAAGAAATGTTTATAAAAACATTAATGAAGGAATAGATTTTAGAAATAAAATACATGCGTAGAATATTAGTTAAAAGATGGGTCAATAACGGATAAGTCAATAATTTTTAATGTATAGATGCAAAAACGTATAAAATTAAATGAATATTTCAATAACTAGAAAGAGATTTATTAATAAAGATAAGTTTAAATACATATATTGGTAGATTAGAATAAAGGTTGATGGAAAGATATATGAATAGAGATATAAATATATATAAAGGTAGACAGGAGGTTATATATATATATATATATATATATATATATATATATATTATTTATTTATATATATATATAATCAGAAAAAGTATTATATATTTTACAAGCCCTTTACATAAAACAACAAGCATCTGACCTAAATATTCAAAAGTTTCATAAACATGATATTCTAATCGACTTGCCACGAATAACAAAATCCAACAACAATTTACTAGCATCCAGGCAAGATCTAACACGTCCTCGACCTGAATCAACAAACATTCGATCGGATTGGCAACAAACTGAAAAGTACAAAACAGTTGCACATACGGTGACAGAAATTTCGAAAAAATATAAGCATTCACTTGATTATCGAGTTGCGATCCGATTTGTTTGCATCCGCTGTCTTCCTGATTTATCGAGAATTTTCAATCTCCGGTTACGGAGTCGAAAATACCTGGATAAACCTGGAGACAGCGAGTGCAAACAAATCGGATTGCAACCCGATAATCAGGTAAATAACCTATTCGATGTCGCGCAACATGTTTCTTTTAAATATGAGCATTCAATTAATTAAACGAACATTGGTTGCGCGGGTGGTGATAACAATTATTATAATCAAGGTTGCGGTCTTGATATAAACACCTGACCCATTAATTACTTACATGCATGTCAGTATAAACGAAGAAAATAAATAATTTTAGAAAATATGAGCATTCAACACTGAAATCTGCACCTGCGTTATTACCAAGTGGAGAAAACGAAATTGAGTGACAAGGTGAAACGTAAGACTGCACTTGGAGAAACAACATTCGTATACGCAAAAGCCAACAATGTGAACAGACGGTTAACTCTCAAGCCATCGATACAAGGATGACCAGATCTCAGACATCACGATGCAATTGAGCGAGAAGGACCCTTACATGCAAACGCATGCACACTAACTAATCAGCCAATACAAGAAATAGAAGCAAAACCGAGTCAGTTTTTTGCCACCAATATAATTAAATGAATTTTAAAGGATCCATTTTTGTTCTCAGTGCTGTCCTTCTTGTTGTGGATTTGACCACATTTTTCTTGTGCGGGACAATTGATAGCACTCATAGGTCCATTATCAGATGATGTAATTTTTGGCCTCAATTGATGGGTTCTCACTTGTCCCTTCTTCTTTAAGCCATCAATTAGCTGATTGTCTGAAAAGGACGTTGGAACAAGATTTTCCATTGGAACAATGGACCTATGAGTGCATATCAATTGTCCCGCACAAGAAAAATGCGGTCAAATCCACAATAATTAAATGAAAACACGGAATGTATATAAATAAAATATTTTAAAGCGATGTTTAATTATCTCGAAATAAATGGCCATTATCCACTTTATTAATTATGTGTTTTTTCTTCCTAATTGGAAATATATATATATATATACATATATACATATATATATATATATATATAATTATATATCTATGCCAAAGGAAGGTAGGCATGTATATACACCAAATCTTATAAATAAATATGCAGATATATAGATGAACATAAACATATAGATAAACATACATATATATACGCATATAGAGAAATATATATGTATATACACAAAATGGACATATAAACAAATATATCGACATAAAAATATATAGAAAGATATATATATATATATATATATATATATATATATATATATATATAGATGGATGGAGGGATGGTAGCAATGGAATTTGTATATAAATAAAGATATATATATAATATATATATATATAAATTGAGAGTGAGGTATATATATATATATATATATATATATATATATATATATATATAGTATGTATATATACAAATGCATACAGATATTAAGATAGACCAAAGGAAGCTATGCAAATATATATAGCAAATTTTATAAATAAATAGGTAAATATATAGAAAGATGTACAGAAAGTGATGTATATATATAGCTAAATATTAGTATATATTTATACAAACAGGACTTAAAAACGAATAGATAGGCAGAAGATATATAGAAATAGATATAGATCGATGAATTTATTGCTGGAAAGGAAGGTGTATATAAATAAAATAAGTTCAACAAAGATATATATATTAAAAAATATATACATTTATATAAAGGTATATAAATAAACAGACGGATAATATATGGAAATGTATATCAATAGATAATTAGATACAATTAGATATATAGATAAATAGATTAGCTGGAAGAAAGCTTTCACTTGCTTCTTCTGTAGTTTAAAAAAAAATATAAAACGGTTATTTAGTTTCAACTTAAACATTTTTATTAGAAATTAGTAGATTATGGGAAAAACATGCTAAAAAAGAAATTTGATACAATGCAATTTTAAACACTTGCAAATAACGAAGTATAGTTAGAAAATCGTGATGGTGTCTCTCTGTGTGATAGGAAGTACACTTGCATAAGCAAACATTTTCATAAATGTTTGCTATAACCAATGATTTCGTTTAAATTTTATTATGCTAGTTTTGTTCGAAATGATGGATTGGTTGCTACAGGAAGTTTGTGAAACTGATACAGTGATAAAAAGGTAATTAAAACACTTTAGTGTTGAAATTAATTAAACTATATATACGTTCGAAAGGATTACTATTCCAAATGATGTTTCCAAAAAAATTGTCAGTATCTTTCAAACCATTGGGCGTATAATTAACTATTATTATTTAAATGGGTATATAAAATATAATGTTACGTTAAATACTGTTTGTTGCGAAGAGCTAATATATATGCAAGTAAGTATTAGGTGTTGCGAAACTAGTAACAAATTAGTTCAGTTGTGACCAGAAGGATAAACCAAAGGCAGCATGAACGGAAAGTATAATCTCATGCACATTCGTTTCGTGCTTACTGGCGACTCATCAGTAGGAGCCGGTATTACGCCCTTTAACCACTATATATTTGGTCAAAGAATGTGGGATAATAGGACGGTACAATCTCCTAGACGAATGTGTAAACCTGCAATAGTGAAGCTAACATCATCTAAAGTCTACGACAATGCGACTTCAACGCTAACTCACACTATATAATATATATACCGAGTCTGTAAAGGATACTAACACTATGGCTATTGTGTTAGTAACCGATACCAACATTATTGCCACCGAAAGATTTTGTGGTGCTAAACACTGGTTTCCGAGTCGGTACATGGTACGAAAATGATGGATATCAATTTATGCTATAGTTCACAGAAATTGAGAATTACAACAATTTCTGAACACCTGTTACTCTAGTAAATCCATACACTCTGGCCTTGATCGATATCAGTACTCACATTTCGCGGTAAGCATGACATCATTCAATTCAATATATAACAGTTAAATACTGTTTTTTTGCGAAGATCTACTATATATGCAAGTATGTATTAGGTGTTGCGAACCTAGTAACAAATTAGTTCAGTTGTGACCAGAAGGATAAACCAAAGGCAGCATGTTACGTATTTCTTCCTCATTAAACTGGGATGCATAAGCATTAAACGAAAAATTAATTTTATCTAATGAACATAGTTTTCGTTCTATAATTCAATAAATATAAAGAAAAGGCATTAATAGTCTAGGAATAATTATCCGCTTAGTATTTCGTTATGGATACCCGATTATCATATCCCGGACAAACTCATTATCATAATCATCACTAAAAAGTCTCACAACGTTGTTAAATCCATTAAAAAGCAGTTCAAATTGGGTCTCTAAAAGGATCAAGTTTGCTTTCTTGAATTGAACACCAATCCTATGTTTAACTTTGCAAGAATATGCAAGATACTGGTCCTAACACGTTTCGCTGTTCCAGGCCACGATGACAAGCAGACTAATGATGATGAAATTTGGTATTAGGTGTTGCGCACCTAGTAACAGACTAGTTCAAATATGGCCAGAAGGACAAACCAAAGACAGCATGAATTGAAAGTATGATCTCGTGCACATACGTTTCGTCCTTACTGGCGATTCATCAGGAGGAGCCGGTAATACGCCTGTTACCCACTATACATTTGTGTGAGGAATGTGGGAAAATAGGACGGTACAATCTCCAATACAGATATGTGGAAAGCTGCAATGAGTGAAGCTAACATCATATAGTCTACAATGCTACTTCAACAAATAACTATACATAAATATATTTATGTAATATGTATATATATATATATCATTTAGAAAACTAAAAAAAATATATAATATTTACCACTTTTGCGCGTGTCTGTAAAGTGTATCACTGTGAACACAGTAGTTGAAAATTTACAATATAAGACCCAAAACCGTTTACCAGTTGAATTTGCCTTTACTATTTGTATCTGATTTATACTACCATATATATATATATATATATATATATATATATATATATGTATATATATATATATATATAATAATTAGTAAGCTGAACCAATGATGGTTGGTTAACATCACATTGGCTAGTTTGGCGGTATGACTGTGCATTAGAGAGCTTAGTGATATTATTGGTTTATCAAGTTGTACATCGTATACAGGAGCCATACTGGAAGCATACCTGGCGTGAATTCCTGTCAAGATTTTCAGTCAATCAGCTGATAGAAGGCTCAAAAAAGAAGGGACAATTGAGAACCCATAAATCGAAGCCAATAAGCAGAGCACCTGAAAACGATTAAAATTCAATATTTTACCGACCTAAGAGTGCTATCTATTATCCCGCACAACATAAATGCGGTCAAATCCAAAACAAGAAGGACAGCACTGCTTAAGAGAGTTCATCATTCAAAATATTTGTTTGAGTCTGAAAACGAACATAATAGTAGATAATGGAAACAAGTTACGTTTCCTATCACATCATCACAGTGATTTGTTTTCACTTTTTAATAAACAAATTAGCCATAGCGCTTATTTATTCAAGGGATGCATGTTACTGTGCACACTTTAAAAATCAGCTCATGAAATGTGGATAAATTCTAACTAAATAGAGTTAATTTAAAATTTTTAATGAAAATGTAATGAATATTTTAACACAACAAACTATAAATTATTTATTAAATAGAGTATCACACTAAGGTATTTGTTTATCTTTTAAAGTATTAACACCTTTAGCATAATTTTTTCATTCACTCTTCATTTAGTACGTAGCATCATTACTGATTAATAGGTGATAAAACATTGAATTTTGCACGTGCAAATTTGCATTTCCACATGTTGTCTAGTTTCAGCTCCATGTACCAATTTTTCGTCCCTATTCTTTTTAAAGAAATAGTTAATTTTGGAATATAAATTCCCCCCACGAGTTTGTTTATTTATAAAATATTCCAAAATAATTAAATAAAACATTGGACAGTTTAATTCTCATATGAAACTTGACAAGTATACGAAGATTTCCAAGAATTTTAAAAAGCGTCGCCCACATTATTCAGTGACTTCTGTAAATGCAATATGCTAGTATAACAAACTTACTTCCCATTTATATAATTAAACGAACATTGGCTGCGCGGGTGGTAATAAAAATAAATCAACTCAAGGTTTCGATCTTGATGAAAACATCAATCCCATTATATACGCACATTTATCAATATAAATTTAGAATTGCACTATGTAGAAATTGCCTTTTATACATTTCACAATGCTTAGTTTGTATTGACAAGCGGACGGATATAATGGGATTTGGGTTTATATCAAGATCGCAACGTCATTTTAATAAATAACTGCCTATTTGACTTAATTGACAATGAAAAATAGAAACTATGACAAATAATTTGGTGACTTATTAGACGAATAAATTTGTTCATATCACGCCCACATCAAAAGTATCATAGCTTTAAATTAAGTTCAACTAGTAAAAAGGGATTTTGTTCTTGATACGTAGCTCATTTTCAGTAGCAAGAAATCATACTAATGCTAAGACTAAAGGATGAACATTTCATTAGTCATTTACAGGTATATTGGGCATTGCGAATCTGGGCATTTTTAAAATTTAAATATAATCAATAAAAATGTCAGATCCAGCGTGAATGAAGGGTATAGTCTCATGTCCACGTGTTTGTCGCACTTTCAGAAGACTCATCAGTAGAAGCCAGTACTTCGTTCTACACCCAATATATATTTGGTCTAAAAATGTGAGGCAGATGGACGATGCAATCATCTATACGAATGTGCATTCAAGCAGTAATAGAGTTATTTCCATATAAAGTCTTCAGCAATGCGACTTAAAAGCCAACTCACTATATACAATATGTACTGAGCCTTTAAATAGTACAAACACTATGGTTGCCATGTCGGCACATGACAACGACACCAAGGATTTCAGGATATGTTAAATTTCACCAAAATTGAGAATTACCACTAAGAGAAACTTTTGTTCAAAAGAAACAACCAATTGTGCGATCGTGTTTTGTCGATTGATCCTCATTTCCAAGTACGCATTGAGTTCGTCTTCTTGGTTGTTGGTTGCTAATTGTTCCCTTTCTTACGAAATTGTCAACATCGTTCATATTAACCACCGGAAATGAGGTACGATCTAATCTTCGGGAAATTCACATGCTTAGGCATGCACAAACGCAAACATGCAAAGATGGATCACCTGTTTGTGATTAAATCATGTAGGAATTTCATTTTTTAAATTTATTTTAAGAATCAGAATTTTGAAATCTAGCAGCTTTCGCTTTTACCGATTTTAAAGCCTTTGGAGGTCGAATTAGCACCCAACTTCAACGAAGACGAGCTCAATACGTACTGGGAAATGAGAATCAATCGGATTTTTGTGAAACTGATAGTGCAAAGCGACAATCCACGATCGAAAATCTTGACATGCTTCAATATGCACTCCACAATCCTTCCAAACAGTTGTCCACTAGCTCTGTAAACGTCTGCCGATTGATTGGCTTCAAAAGTGCAATGCGTTAAAGTATGAGCAAATCGTAAATCATCTATAATCGATCTATTCTTGTAACAGCGGCAGCTTATAGCACGTTAGTTCTATTTTTCAAAAGGAAATTTGAAGTAAGTTTGGCTTAAAACTGCTTCAGCCATTTTCCGATAGGTGCATACTATTCTCACATAAAATAGAATAGTATTAAAACAAAATTTGGCTTATTTCATTCAGTTTGGTCAAATTGTGTTTTATTCAAGGCTTCAAGTTGCATCAGCGTTAACAATAATGTAACTTATAGCAGAATACGAATAGGAAGCATACATGCATACACGTGTATGTAAAATATGTTAGTATAAACTAAAAAATGCACAAATCGGTTTCGCAGTGACTCAACACTCCTCAGTAGTTACCCCAATTGCTGCGTTTGGAGTTCGAACTCAGGAGCATTCTCTTCGATCATTAAAATCTGAGCATACACCATGGAAGCCGCGTTATACATACACTTTTTGATAATATGCCATGTTATATTTTGGCCAATTTTTCATTTGGGTTGCTCCTCGGTGGGGAAGGGGTATCGCAATTGGCACATAAGTTCCAACTAGGCAGCCTAGATTCATCACAAAAGTAAAGATACCACGAACATTTTGCAGTATTTGCATTAAGCCTGTATAGTTGTATTTGATTTCACACACACACTGATGGTATAAACTAAGCCTAACATAAAATGGCAAATACTGCTCACCTACTACAGACGTTCAATCAGTATTGTACATTAGATAGGATTTGCCAGAACTTTTTATTATGTCCGTATAAGTGCTTTTGTTTGTTTGTGCGGTGTTTATCGAAGTCCTTATTAATTGTTTCATCTCTACATGACTTAATTATTTTTACTGTGCAGATAAGGTACTCGTCTGTCCTAATAAACTACAAAACAGTCATAATGATTAGACATACTTCTTCTATTTTATTAGAATTATCTATATGACTATGCTTGTGTAATGAACGTCCCATTAGTAAAACATAGTTACATATTAATACTTTATTTACTTTTACTGTCTGAGCCTGCGTCATTCTTCCGCGTAGAAATTACCTTATATTTACTTTGGCCCTAAATAGAACCATTGGAACGTTCTTGGTTCAAATGTGGACACAGAAACACTGATACAGGTGGAGATTTAACCCGATCAATGTTTGTTCATATCGATGCAACTCATCTTCTACGCCATTAAAAGCGCACATTGTTTACATTTTTCATTAATGAACTACTCAATCACTTCCTCAGTTAATAAAGCATCTGCCTAATAAGAATTGATTTGGACTTGGTAATTGGAGCTTCAGGACGCAATCGATACTTACTTACGTTGACACGCCTGTAATAAAAACTTGTAGAAAATTGTATGTTGGATCGAAATTTAAACTTGCGTGTAATATCAGGCTTCCATACTGAACTTATGATTTAAAATTTTCGCATTTTATTATGACTACCTAAATATCGAATATTTACATGGCGGGAATATTGATTATGAAGCGAAATAATATATGCATACATTTTGTGGAGGTCTTCTATATTGATGGACTTCATTGTCTAACAAATGCGCTTTGGTTAAGAACTCGTTACATATCGCAAATCATCATGCTGCTTCTATAATTATCTTTCATTTAACCAATGTTTGTTTTGTAGTATGGCTATCAGAACAAATTTAGATGTTATATATATATATATATATATATATATATATATATATATATATATATATATGTATATGACGATTATGCATAAATTATTTAGTTTCCCATTTTTTCATACATGCGAATTTTTCCGCTGCATTATTCTCGCCTTTGTTAGCGACGATTTTGAATAAAGTTAATAAAACATATTCATCAGCCATTTTAATTTTTACACTCATTTATACCGGGAATGTTAATTTTTGTTTTGAAATTTTTAAAATTTGAAAAGCTTATATATTTTTGTTTGAGAAAATGATTAAATAGGCTATGCAAAGAAAGTTTTAAAATTTATACAAACGTTAGTTCCTAATTAAGCATAAAACTTTGCTAATTTACATGGAAAACGCTTCCGCGGTAGTCAGTGGAGTCCGAAGGAGATCCGGCTATTACAGAATTGCGTCCGTATTTACAGGCGCAAACGGGCTACATACTAAACGTGCATTCCTCCTCTCTTTTTTAGTGTCCAAAGAGCTTCGTGTTGTGCATCATCCTGTTTGTTTACAGCATATATAAGGAACAAATTGACCTACTTTGTAGAGCGTGGACGATGATTAACAATGGCACTGATTGCTTAGAAACTTCAATTAATTCCATAAACTTCTCTGTTAACCTACTTTATTTGCTTTGATGAATACTTCAAATGCACATGACGTGGAATGCAGATAGGAGTATTTGTGGATTCAAATATAAACAGAAGAACCTGGTACACATCGAATGTACTACTGCAAATTTGACTATTTGATAAACAAAGGAGCAGAACTCCATGCCTGTGAAAGGAGTAAATTTTCTTAATTTTATTTACAATTTTCTTCATCACAAATTTAATTGAACCATTTTTTCCATCTGTCAAGTCTCGTGTGCACATCATGCTGAGATAGACTTTTAGGATTTATGGAGCTGTTTAACTAACATTAAACGTGTAAAAGTTTGAGTTTAATTCTTTTTTTTAATAAACCTATCTCATGCGGAATTGACGCGCAAGGTGAATTGTAGAACTTGCGTTGCACATATAAAGGAAAGAAACAATTGCTTCCATATAAAATTTGCTGCAAAATAAAAGTACAGCCATCATTCCTTGGATGCAGTGAGATAAACATCCTTTGATAAGCTTATGCTCGTGTTCCTAGCTGGAATTTACTTGATTTAGGGTGTTTAATTAGATTTATTAATTAAAATTTATTGAATCTTCTCTACAGAGCATAATTGAGTCACAGTCTGGATGGCTTTGTTATCCATTTGCCATGTAATGAAATTGTATAATGCAGCAAATGTCTAAATAAAGAGGACAACGGTTTTTTGTTAGTAACACTCTGTGTGAACTCTTGACTATGAAATCAGAATGTAAGACGTTGAAGTTTACATCGATGGCATGACGCATGATACAATTTATCTAAATCAAGGTTTCAGAAGTGAAATAAACACAAATTCTAGTTTTAATTCGTTGCGTTATTGTACTCTATCATCATTAAATTTGTCGAATAGAAAATGTTATAGTTTTGCTACTGCCTCACACGACTTCGTGTTAGGAAGGCATTGATTGCTTCTTATTATTCAACATTTATTTGTTCTACTTCCTCTGGTTAAGGCTTTTGCTACTATTTGTGGGACTAATACTTTTTTTAAAAATCAAAATTTGGCTGCCAGCTCACAAAGTAGACCATAGTTTCCACATTAAAAAAATTCACGGTAGCTGCTATGAAATGCAATAAGCTTGGAACCAGAAAAATAACGTTTATTGTTTAATAATTTCGCAAAAACGCCATTGATAAAATAGTCCCTACTATACTCTTAAAACGATTGTCCAAAGTGAGCTTCAAATGAACCTATGGCCAACCTAATGATCAAGGCGATTGAAAATTAAGTGCTGCGTCCCCTATTCCAGTCTCCGTGGTGGTCCTAGTTAACATTGGTACGCCGTCCACTTTTGACAAACCATCGCCTTTAAACGAAACATGCTGTGTGACAGGGAAGAGATTTTTTACGAGGCCAGTGTTGTACACAAAAAGGTGTTTGCATTCACTGTCTTCAGTTTTACTCAGAATATTTCTGCTAACGATTTTTTTGGAAAACTGTTCCAAAGGAAAGCGCATACCGCAAACAAATTGACAATCACTAAGTCAATTAGCCGATATAAACACGTGACCCATTATGTGCGTACATTTAAAAAAATATAAACTAAGAATTGTGTAGTGTAGAAAAGGCAATTCATCCAGTAGACCGGTTTCGTCCTTATTGGGAACTCATCAAGTACTGGCCAGAATTTGCCGCGGACAGGATACGAACCTGGGCACGTCTGCTTCGCAATCTGGTGCTCTAACCACTTAGCTATCCTGCCGCACACTACACTACACACAATTTTCAGTTATATACTAACTAATGTAACTTGGTTAGTCAATTTTTCCTTTAGGTGGAGCTCATATGGCATCCATTTAGACCCAAAGTTCCAACTAACCATGCCCAATCTGTCATTACTGAACAGACACCACATTACATGGGGAAGTGGTATTGAAATGAACATTTATATAATTAAACGAACATTGGTTGCGCGGGTGGTGATAACAATTATTATAATCAAGGTTGC